>JAJJMB010014788.1:2042026-2277359 GCA_023531105.1 Papaver atlanticum | reverse complement strand
CTTTCCTAACTGCAGTAGCGTGTTAGGAATCTGCTTTAAGTATGTTTTATGAGACACGCCAATGTGATTTAGTATTGTATAGTGGTAGTTGTTACAGCTAATGAATGTTTGAACAGTTTTGATTAGAATGATCTTTGCGGCTATGTAACAAATAGAACTAACTTTGCAAAATAGTGTATAGTCGGTTGCTCATTGCGCAACCAGGGAATTTTTTATTATAGCTATGATGACTTTACAATGGCCTCCGAGGCTTGAGTGAAGATGATCCAGCAGTTGAGTTGAAGTTACTTCATCATGTAGGTTTTCCTAACCAAAAAGCAGGCCATTCTAAAAAAATTACCGCATTAGGCCCTGGTTGGTAAAATAATCCATTTATTACCTGCAATAAATGGTGAAATGAATCATTCAAACACCATTTACTTCCAGGCAGTGTATTAAAGGGGAACAAGTTCTAGAATGAGCTGATTTTCGGTGAGGATGATTCACATTGCGCGTAAAAAATCTCAACCGGAATGATCCTTTGGACCATCTCCTAATAAAGGTACTACAATCCTCATTGTAAAGTCCTAGTATGAGTAGAAGTGTATGTAAACCACGCCTTCTGTGCAAAAATGAGTCACCACTTGAGGTGCTCATGAACAAATTCTAGTCCCTTTGATTGTCTTCTAATGATTAATCTCTTTACAGATCATCAGTCGTATTATCCACTCAGTTTCAGTTTTTAAGGAAAGGTTGGATAGAGTCGGAGGAGGCATCAACAGGTATGTCTTTTGAAGACAGTAAACTTTTCCTTCTATGAGATATTTACTATCTAAATTTGGGTTTTGGGTAGCGAGAAATAATCTTGTGGGTTTTGGCACTTTGTTGTTTCTCTTAAATCAAACTTTAAGAGGAATGCTTACATACTTTTGTACTTTCGAACTGCTGAAATAGGCTTTCTCTTTTGTTTTTGTTTTTGGCAGATTATGAGACCCTAGAATGAGAATTGGTTAAGTGTCAGGAAGATTGTGGTATCCATACATCTGAACCAGTTTTTGGTACAGTTAAAACCTTAATAGGAGAAAAAGAACATAAATTGTGATGAAACCACAGAAAGATGCTCGATGTTTTCCTTGATTTCGAATTCCTTGTATTAGAACTTTTCTGGCATATTTTGCTGGCCTTCGATACCATTACAGACGAAGTAGTTGAATTTTGTCAGGTTTTTAGCTTCATGGTCGAAGGATTTGTTCGGTACATCTCCTTTCGGATCTTTATAACTTAGAGGCTATTATTGTTGTCCGGGATATGAAGAATCGGCGAGAATGAATGGTTTTCTTTAGGCGTGCACGAGGTCTGGTGTATTGTAGTTAGTTTATCATGCTTGGCTGTGTTACTGTTAATCAGTTATAACATCATGAGTTCAGTCCAAAAATCTGTTTATTATTGCTGTGTTTCAAAGGGAAACCGGATTCTCTACTCTTACACCTGTGGAGATAATGAGATCGAAACTTTAGCAGCTATGTGCTTAGAAAGATCTCCTCCTTACCACGTCTGGTACTCTCAGACCATTAGGAAAAGGACTTTTGGGTATCTAATGGAGGATGAACATATATACTTCACAATTGTGGACGAGGGTCTTGGAAATCCGGGGGTCCTTCAGTTTTTAGAACATATAAAGGATGAATTTAAGAAGATTACAAGAGATACGAAGAATGGCTTAAAGGGAAGTATGTCGGGATTAAATTCTGTTTGCGTCCAAGAACAAATGGTACCTGTTATTCGGAGCTTGATATCATCATTAGAGCAGGTATCTCAATCAAGACGTAATTGGATGGGTGAGAATCCATCATCACATCCAGGTTCATCTCCATCTCCTGAAGGTAATCCGAACAACCAAGCAGAAGGAGCCACATCTACGAAGATGCCACTTCTGGGAAAACCTAACAAGCATGACAGGAAGAAAATGAAGGACAGGATAGTGGAGATTGCTGGTGGTTCTGATGAACACCGGAGATCTACAGATCGAGGTGTAAAGATTGATGTTGGAAGCATTGAAGCTAATAGCCAAGGTCTGGCGATGTCGGTACAAAAGTGTTCAAACTCGGCGAGAATCAAAACAAGCCGAGAACATGCTCGTAGAGTGTGGTGGCGCCAAGTTCGAATTATTATTGCTATCGACATACTTGTGTGCTTAGTCCTATTCGGGATTTGGTTAGGGATTTGCAATGGGTTCCACTGCATTTCTAGCTAGTTCTCTTTGGTTTTCAAACTCTTGGATTTTCTCAAGAACCTGAGCTGGAGTCCAATGTATAATTCTCACAGCTTCTCAGGAGATGATACGGATCAAACAATGTCTTGAAAACTGGGCTTCTTTGCAGAAATTGGAATTGCCTATTGCTGGGTATGGTACATATGAACTCTGACCCTTGTAGGCGGTACCTTCTGAAAATAATTGTCTGTACAGTCTTGTCATAGCTTTTCATACATTTAATCTCTTCACAGAGAGAGTTATATGGGTATGATTTTGTTTGTTGGAACAATAGAAGTATTCAATCTCTCTACTCATTTGCAGTAATATTTTGTGATGTTATTTGATCCATCTATACGGTAGTTAAGATTTGTGAACATTCATGTTAAACAAGTTTTGATATGTACTAAATTATATTATTTGACAGATTGTATTTGTGGAGAAATTGTGTTCTAAACAAATACTTCGGATAATTTGCTCACTATATATATATATATATATGAAGGAGGATCCCTCACACTCTTATTTTCACACTATCACATACGTTGAGAGACATTTTCTTAACCAAAATCAAACAGTAAGGTATTTGAAGCTAATATTTTGGGAATATGCTCGTCTTACAAAGCTCTACATATCCACAAAAAATGAGCTCATTCCGAAATACTAAACTTTACCATCTACCAATCTTAATTTTAACGGTTGAAAATTAGTCAACTTTCAATGATCAATTTTCAAAGTAGTAGATGGTAGAGTTATACGTTTCGGAATGAGCTCATTTTTTGTGGATATGTGGATCGTTGTAAGACAAACATATCCCCAAAATATTGTTTTCAAATACGTTACCGTTTAATTTTGATTACAAAAAATGTCTCCAAACGTGTGTGATAGTGTGAAAATAACAATGTGAAGGGATCCCTCCTCTATATATATAGATAACTTAAGTATTTGTTCCAAGAAGGAAGGAAAAGTGGATATGTGTTGTAACTGTACAAAATGCAAGGGTTTTAAGTTTTAACAGAGCCTACAGAGTGGGTTCTTAAAGGGATATCGTGACCAAGACTTAATGTTAATCCCCTCCTCCTCCATACGCTCTACAATCGAGAAATCTCCAGCCACCAATTGCTCAAAGACCAAAGAATGAAGGATTAGAAAACAATAACTCTAGTTGCTAATATTGGTGACCTTTCCTCAAAGCTGTTGTGGTGTTCACGATTTCAACAACAAACATTTGCTGCTGTAAACATTTGTTTAAAGGAAACATATCTTCTTGGAAAATAACATTAAAAACGAAATAAAATATACTTCCACGAATAATTTACTTTCAAATGTCTCTGTAGTCTCTCCTTTCTAGTTCGATCTCAATCTCAATCTCTCGATTTCTATCACATTTGCTCTCAATAAAAAGGAAAATTAGTGGTTTCCTGGTAGAATCGAAGGAAATTGTTATACAGATTTGGATCTTTAAGCTTCTGCGATTAGAACGTGTAGCATTGCCCGTTCAAAGAGGTATGCGATCACCATTGATTGAAGCTACATTGATTTGTTTTTCAGTATTTTCGTTATAAAATGTGGAAGCAGATATTCTATATATGCTTATAATGATGAATTCTTTGTGTGTATTTGACTTGTTGAGATTTTTGAAAGTGTTTGTAGTTTTTGAATGGTGTTCTCCAAGTGTTTGTTAATTGTGACATTTTGATTTAAGATTCGATCTCAGAAAATCGTATGAACTTGAACATATAGTATTTTGGATCTTTATATGAAGTCTCACACTTTACTAACCTCCCCCTCGGTGTTTTCTCCAAAATGCCTACAACTTCAGACCACCCTCATATAAAATCACAGTAATTTTCCCCAAATTAAAATCACCAAAGAAGAAACATGCACTACACCAAATCTAGGTTTTCCTAACAATAAGTTCCCTAACTAATTTTATTTTGGTAACTCAAATGATCCACACCGACACAACCAAAATTCAAAAACCACATCGACAGAACCAAAATCCATTATTCGATTTATTTCCGTCAATGTTACAATTTTTAGGTCACTTAGAGCAAGTTTTCTAGCAAAATTAGGTAAGATTTATTGAGATTCAGTACTCTATTTCCTTCAATTGACTGTCGATGAAGGCTTTGGGAGACCGAAATCGACCACTGATGAGCTCAGCTGATATCTTTAGCTTCAGAAGGAAATAGCTCTAAACTTGCTCTGATTTCGGTCTCCCAAAGCAGTACAGGTTGGTTTCTTTTGTATTTTCTACCTTCTTCTTTTTTGTTGCTTTAAGACGGTGATAGCAATCTGGGTTTGTAGTGTTAAGTCTCAGATTTCATTCTTTGTGAATTAGGTGGAGTCTGAATTATTGTAACATTGAGTTTATAAATTAGATTCACATTAATTAACCTAAACACATGATATTGCCCAAAATGTGTTTGCTCAATAATGGATTGGTTGAAAATTCATAGATTAACCGAGTCGGTGTTGGGAGGTAAAGTAATGTTTAGAACTACCACCTCAATAGATTTTTGCTGCGTATTGATGATTGATGAAATTTTAATACCATGTTTTTGTTCCTAGTGATGAAGTGTTAGCCTAACCTGTATATGCAAATTGGCATTCTTGAGAATGATAATGTTATGTTTTCCTGATCTGGATTTGAGCATTGAATCCCAAATAATAAAGTTTCAATTTTTTCTGTAAAAAGAGGATTGAATCAGAAGTGAGTGTGTTTTTCTGGAATTTTGTTGTTTCTCCTTTCTTGTCCTATACATTTTTATTTGATTTTCCTGTTGACACCTGACTTCCCTTTGAAAACAGAAGAGCTCTTGCCATTACTTGACATCAAAATGATTGAACACACCACTGTTGAGATTGGTTATAGGAACTTTGTAGTTGACACTGAATTAAAATATCCATATTAACTTAATCAAAATGATGGAACCAGTGCGAGTTTAATTTCCTTACATATAAGCTTAATTTCCATTTTCTCTTAATCAACTAGTAGTGGCATACTGCACTTACTCTGCTGTTTCTTTTTGTTCTCTTTGCCCACAGTTTTGATTTTTGTTAAAGTTGAGCAAAAACTTTATTGTTTCATCATAGTTTTTATATGGTGGTCGACCACGCTTAAACCTGTATGCTTGAGCTTTGTCTCTCATATGTTTATTTATCCATAGCGTGTCATGTACCGTATTGTCAATCTTTGGAACCATAAGATGGATCTTTGTTTGTTCCTAAAGGCACTTGAGGAGGTGGTCATACGAGTACTATCTTCAGTGTTCTGTAGTAAGGGTTCTCGAGATTAGGGTTTAACTGGCGGTTGGGTTGGTAAGCCTCCCCACTCCCTAGTGTCTTTTCGATGCCATCACACTTTCTCGTAATTCTCTGCTATTTGAACCCGTCTTAGGATGATATTATTACATTGTGCTGCACCAAATTGAACGTTTGGGATCAACTAGTTAGTGAATCAGCTCCGTGCTTATTGATGCATCAAATTTACTGGCCCCTGAATGGTATTCTGATTTGACTGTTTCACTTCATCTTTAGGAAGTCAGAAGTTTGCTGCCATTGGTATTCGGGTATCGCAGTGGATAACTTACCATGGTCTAGCAGTAAATGTTTCCACAGACCTTCGGCACATAGCTCATGCACTAAATAATTCATGAATTCTTATATACTTACTTACTGCTCTTGATGTTCTGCGTCATGTTCTGTGCACCGCATTACAGTTCTCACTGTTCTGAGTCACTAAATTCCTCTATATGTCCTGAATTTGGTGCAGTAAAATAAGCTTTGGGGGTAATTATACGTTTAGAGAGTGAAGCACTTGGGGAAATGAATTACAAGATTGAGAGAAAGTAATTAAAAAAAATAATTGTGAATGTAATTTTTGTTGTTGTCATGCCACTATCTAAACTGGACAAGTAACAATATGTTGCGGATTTCAGTTAAGGCTGTCAGGAGACTCAGGGAGCTATTGACCACCAAAGGCATGCTTTGTATATGAACCCATTACTACCGTATGTTTTTTATAATTCCTCAAGTTAGTTACTTCGATGGTGCTTTGTCTGATGAAATGTGTCAAAGAATATTGAAAGTAGTTAATAATGAGTTTCATTTGCATGCAATATGTGCGTTGATTAGATTAGAAATTTAATATAATGAGTTTCATTTCCGTTTGATGCAATCTGTGGTTTGAAGGGACTCATATACAGTAGCAAAAAATTATGCTTTTGCTTAGGTACTTGATCCACAGTTGAAAACTATGGCCATATAAATTCACCCAGTATTTCTGCTTATATGTCATTGTACGTCTCTCTTGGCCATTACAACTGTGTTTATATATCATTAAGGTCAGGAATTTTAATGTTTTGGTTGGGACTTTCTTACAATATAAGAGAAACCACTTTTTGTGACAAAATAGAAAATACAAGAAATGAGTGTCAATTAGAGGAAATAGTAATAGATCTATTACTTCGACATTTACAACTTCTAGCAGACTATCCCAAGAGAGAGACTTTAGGATTCAGTACTGCAATTAGTGTTGGCAGTATGATTTAGTTTATATGTATTTTGTGCTTGAAGGTGGTTCAGTAATTACTAGATAGGTCTTCCAGTTCACATATGTGATCAGAGGGAATTGTGTGGTCATTTGTTTGCGATTGGAAATTCAAGCTCAAACAATATAGCTTACTGGTAAATAGTATTGCAGAATTAAGGTATGCAGGCATATAGCGCGTGCGATTCCACTAGGAAATAGTAAAAGATTTTCTGCTGATGTGTTCAAACAGCGTCATTGACTCATTGTAACTGACTGATTTAGCTTGGCAATAGTTTATACATAAGTCTGTCTCCAACAAGTGAAATGACTGTTGTCTGTTGATGAAGCTATATGAGGCCACTGACATACATGTTGAGGATGTGTTTGCATTTCGAATGGTTCATCAGCACTGCATTGTTTAATTATTACAGTTTTTTTCAGATTCAAATCAAAAAAAATAAAATCCCTTTAAATCTGCCTTAAATTGCTGTTCAACTATTGAGACGCGTAACTTCACCACCACATTCCACATATAGCTATTGAGTTAAAACGGGATGGAGACTCTTCCCGCCAGCGCGAGAGTTCTCTCTCTCTATGATGTGCATTTCGATCTATGGTGACCTTAATCTTAACATTTTTATCTAGCCTGAAATGTCCCTAAAATAATAGGAACCATGAAAAGTTTGAGCCTACTTGATAGCTGAGTTACATGGAAAGTGTACATTTGATATTCCAGCGAACTTTAACAGTTTGCATGTGTATGTAATTGTTTCATTATCGAGTTTTGACAGATAGATATGGGTTTTCAAGTGGTTTAAGGGACATCTTACATAACAGTTTTGAATGGAACGGCTGGTGCACCGCGCGTGCGTGCATCTAGACTAGTATCCTTAAAGCATTTGATGTGTTTGGTGGTGATCCTAAGGGAAACTTTGAAGTTTCGAAAGACCATCTCTTATTGTGATTTGAACTATCAAAAACAGAACTTTAAAATACTATCACAATGTGGTGTCAGTTCATGAGATATATGTAGGTTACTTGATAGGTTTGCCTTGGAACTTAACTAGTTCGATGGTTGGGAGTGCAGGGAGTGTGCATGTTAGTTGTAGCCATTTCAGTTATGTGGTCGTTTATTCTGAATTTTGAAAATAGTTTCAAATATTTTCTTTTTAAATCTTTGTTCAGTTCTTTTTCTTCTGTTATGATTTTTTGTTTTTTGAAAATAGTTTTGTTATGATTTTACAGAGTGGAAGAAGGATTAAATACAAGATGGTTGGGGTGGAGAGATACTGTGTTGTGACAGGTGGGAGGGGTTTTGCGGCCCGTCATTTGGTGACAATGCTCATTGAATCACGGGAATGGTTGGTTAGAGTTGCCGATTTAGGGCCCGAAATTAAGCTTGAACCATATGAGGAAGGAGTTCTTGGTGAAGCTCTTCGATCAGGCCGTGCTCGGTATGTCTCTGCGGATCTTCGAGACAAAGCCCAAGTGATTAAAGGTCATTGATATTCTTCATATGAAAATTTTATGTATCCATTGGTTAAGGCATATGAAAAGGTGGTGGTCTGCAGCAGTGATAAGACATTACCATATTGGCTTCCGTAGAACCTTCTCCTTTATATGTAATCTTCTGAGCCATACTGTTTGTTTCTGCAGCCTTGGAAGGGGCAGAGGTTGTTTTCCACATGGCTGCTCCAGATTCATCGATCAACAATCACAAGCTGCATTACTCAGTCAATGTAGAAGGTAAAGAGTGGTGCTTTCATGCGCAAACCTAGGACTTTAGTAGTGAATGCTTCAAAAGTTCATTTTTCGCTGTTTGTTTTCTTATTTGCTTCAAATGGGATTTCAGGAACCAAGAACGTTATTGATGCCTGTGTTGAGTGTAAAGTGAAGAGACTCATCCATACTAGCTCTCCCAGTGTCGTTTTTGATGGGGTTCATGGTACAGATAATGCAGATGAATCAATGCCCTACCCATCTAAGGTTTTCCACGTATAAGCTGTGCATTTTGTACTGTCTACGCCTGGTTATGTGCTGATAGATATATGTGCCCAAGATATTCTCGTACTGAGTCATCTTATGAAAAATATTTTTGGACCGGTGTTGGATGTTTTAAAATTTTAAGTGCATCCTACTTTTTATTCAATCAGATTTTTACCTATTTTTCAGCACAATGATTCCTATTCAGCAACTAAAACTGAAGGAGAGGTGTTGGCTTTAAAGGCAAATGGTAAAAATGGGCTCCTAACATGCTGCATTCGCCCCAGTAGCATTTTTGGTCCTGGTGATAGGCTGTTGGTTCCATCTTTAGTTACTGCTGCAAGAGCCGGAAAGTCTAAAGTAAGATAATTTTACCCTTGACTTGCATCACCTAAAGTTTAACTCTTTTGAATATCTGCTTTCTCTTATAGAACATAACTCTTTATCTCTTTTGGTTTTTATTTTTTTTTATCAGTTCATCATTGGTGATGGCAATAACCTCTATGATTTCACGTATGTTGAAAACGTGGCTCATGCCCATATATGTGCTGAGAAAGCTCTATCCTCAGGAGGGGAAATTGCGGAAAGAGCTGCTGGTCAGGTACTAATATTTGCAGTGGATATATTTAAGAATTGGGAGGGTCAGCTGTCAATGTGTACACAGATAAAGCACTAGATAATTTAACGTAGTACATCTCATTTATAACTTATCACAATGTATCCAGAGTTGGGAAATTACGTATGTTTTCTGAATTAATCATCAAATCCATTTCAGTACTTCGCTGGTCAGTCTATGTTCTGGGATATAAATTTTTAAACTCTGATGGTTGCTCGCAGGCCTACTTTATCACCAATATGGAACCAATGAAGTTTTGGGAGTTTGTCGCAGTTATCCTTGATGGTCTTGGCTATGAGAGGTACACCTTGAGTTACTTATTGAGCTAAAGCTTTCTTGAAGTAAAAGAATGGAAGAGTGCGTAGGATTTAATTAGGTAATTATTTCCATATTATTAGCTTCTATTTGTAATTTTTTTACCCTAACAGACCAAGTATCAAGATTCCAGCCCCTGTCATGAAGCCGATAGCGCAGTTGGTAGCTTTGACGTATACGGTGTTAGGGCCCTACGGGATGCCTGTTCCACAACTGACACCTTCAAGGATTAGTCTGCTCACATGCAACAGAACTTTCAGTTGTTCGAAAGCCAAGGACCGGATCTTTTATACACCTATTGTCTCACTTCAGGTATGTCTCTAAAAGCGTTCTTAACATTCTGTTCCTTGATTTTTTTCACATACAGAACTTTCACACATGCATCTGACACTTTCTGAAAAGGAAACAAGAATCTTGACCTGGTAGTCGTTGAGTGTGCTCTTTTGGAGTTGGTCAATAGAGTTGCACAAGATGTGGTTTAGCTGATCAGTCCATTGCTTACTTCAATGTTTTGACTGATGAATGTAGGAGGGCCTGAAGAGAACAATTGACTCATACTCACACTTAAGAGCTGATTTAACAAAGAGAGAAGGACCATCCAAATCTTATTTGTTACTCGGAAGTGGAAAGGGTATGAACCCATTCCTTTATGTTTTCATTTTCTTTTTCCATTTGAAGTTGATGTTTGGAGATTTCTCGCTTTCTGTGCATGTCCAGTTATCATACCCTTTGACTGCTGGTGTATCCTTATCTACCTTCAAATCATTAGTATATACTATCCTCCATAATGACTCCTAGTTTTGTGAGCTACTTGCTGAATCTACACAAAGAAGTGCAAAGAAAAATGACGTGTACCCACTTTCAATAGAATAAATTTATGATGGTTCATTAATTTCTGCTATTGCGATTTTGCAGCTGCTGACACACTTCTCTGGAGGGATCGAAAGCAGACAATCAGCGCACTGATTGTCCTGATTGCTTTCTACTATTACTTCATTGCAACTGAGTATACCATCATTACCGCTGTTTCAAAGCTTCTTATGGTGACAACATTCTTCTTGTTTGTCCATGGCTTTCTACCTTCTAAATTGTAAGGCCCACGTCTACTATAGACATCTTCTCTATAGTAACTTTGTGAAATTTACATGTTCATCTTTCGACCCAGTTTTCCGGACCGCCTTTTTACCGGCCTCTTCGCATATAATGAAGGCGACATACCCCATATTTTTTTCAGCACTGAAATTTCATTTTTTACAGATTTGGCTATTCAATTGAGAAAATCCCTTCATCGAGTTTCCACTTTTCCGAGGAAAGGTGTCACCGGAATGCTCTGTTTGTTGGGTCCATTTGGAACTCAATGGCCAATACTTTACAATCACTTTGCAAGGGGAAGGACTGGACCCTATTTGTTAAGGTATTCCAGCATTTGCGTGTACTTTATATATTCTGAGTTTAATGGTCAACTTCATAGTCCTACTAGAATGGTTGAAGTTTGGCCAAAATCACATGGTGGGATCTTGTTGACTGTGTTAGATGAACTGCTTTTATTTATCTAATTCACTGTTATGCACTTTTGACATAAACAGGTTTTTTCGTCTCTGTTATTCTTGAGCTTCCTTGGATCAAAATCAATTCAGTGCATATACTTAGTAGGTCAGTGACCATCTCTTTGTTTTGTTTTGTTTTGTTTCATTTCTCTAGCATTCTTCATATTGAGGATTGCACATGTATGGATCGGTGAAGTTTATATTTTAAATCTCTGAGTTTGTTCAGCATACTGCTATTCTATGAGTACTGTGTCACGTATCTTACAAGCAAGCAAACAAACAAAACGGCAACGTTAACACTCATCCATTGACAATTGAGCTCACAAATTTTAGGGTTTCTTGAACAGCCGACTAAACTTTTCTTAAATAAAATGCAGGAGTTCTATTTGCTTTCACAGCTTTCTTTGTATATGAGAAGAAGGAAGAAGAAATTGACGGTATAGCACACAAAGCTCTTTCCTTAAGTTGTAAAGTAAAATCAGATATCTCCAAAAAATTCTTAAGATCCAACTGAGGATCTAAGTACCTGATTGAGTCTTGTGAATGTGCATTTGTTTTTCTGCACATGTTTTGGGACGAAGCATTTTGGCAAGTAATTGAAAAGCGGAGATGTGATAGAGTACTTGAATCTTGTGCCGTGCTCCTTCATTTCTTGTTAGTGTACATTTGTTTGGATCCAGTTTGAAAGTCAGGGGTTCTAATTTGTGTGTACTGATGATGTGGTTGGTTTATTTCATCAATGCAATCATTTTGTTTAACTAGTAATGGCATTTTACTCTTTATGTTTTCCTTGGTAGAACCTATTATATGTTTCGTTGAAAATTCTTTTTGCTGTTTAACGAGTTCGGTTTTAGGGTATAAAGAAAAAGGTTTGGTTTAATGTAGGAATTCGACGCCGGTGCCGACCTGTTTTTACAAGTTCGGTTATGTGGTTGCTTTCTAATGGGAAGTCGGCTTTGGCCATGTCCCAGGGGATGTGTTCTTTGATTAATACGTGAAAATACTCATTTGAGGGTTTTTTTTATGTGTGAAAACTATCATTCTAACATTTTTTTTGGAGGTTGAACTGGCAAAATTTTGTTATCATGCGTGAACCACAGAGAGTAGACCCAGGTTTCAACTTCTCAAGCAAAAAAAAATCAAATTTGTACAGTAACAACTCCAAATATTAATAAACTTCGTATATTAGTCTAGTAAAACTCCAAATATTAATAAACTTTGTATATTAACAAAAAATTATAGTTTCAATTTGGGCCACTTATAAATAGTAATCTCCCCATTTTAATATTAATAGTTGTTCTTAGTTCCGTTATTAGGAATTTACCTCCATATATTAATATAATCGTCACTATTGGAAACTTATAGATCTTGTTACATCAAAATTTAAGCTGAAACAAAATACTAATCATAGTTATTGTTTGAGGAAAAGGATGTAATTTTTTGGATTCTTATCGCGTCTTTTGATTTACGGATGTGTAAGATCTCATTACTATGAACACCTTCTTGTTAAAGCCAAAACATTTATAACTTATCGAGCATGTTTAAAGCTTCTTGGCATGAAACATTTGGCATCTCTGTACTATCATCATCAAGATTATCTCCCTCTTCTTCTTGTCTAATTCCATCGCTTTTCGATTAAAGCGTATACGACTTGTTGCTCATTTGGATGATTAAGGAAGACATCTGTATCCATTATCATTTACATACTTTGAATTAGAAAAAAGAAAACATTTATTTGGTGTACCTCTCTGTATTAATAATTTTGTGAAGTTCCAAAGCTATTAATATATGGAATTTTTACTTTATGCATATGTTGTTTGGTAACCAGAAGGAGAAGTATTCAAAAGCAAATATAACTATCTTAGCTTGTTATGAACAGATTTCCACTTGTTCTCGATTCTTGCTCAGGAGTCGGATAGGCATGAAAACTATCCATAATGAGCATAAGATAAGTTGACACCCACATCGAGTCATTTTGGACTCACAAATTGATGTGGTAGTGCGGTACTACCATGAGTCAGAAGGAATAATTCTTTAAAAGGTATATAGAGATAATTTTGACAACCACTTTCGGATTTTATAGTCAAGAAATCATTTTCACAAACAGGTCATGTAACCTCTTGGCATGGATTCATTTCTATGGAGCAATGGCTCGACATGAATTAGAGATGTAAATTATTGTCCCCGCTTATGAAGAATCGATTTTATAATTGACAAAAGGAATTGTCATATGATATTAAAGCCCCACCAAATCACTCAAAGAAACACAAGAAAGAAAATGGAGTGATTCATGTAATATAGTTAAGATACAAACCAACCATAGTTTGCATAAGCACTTATTTTGCATATTCTTTATCTCTTAATGGGTACATGAGATGAGGATGCGTTTTTCAACATAATTAGGTTGTGTTGAGGTGAGCAGTCTCCGGCTCACCACTAGATTCCTGTGTGGATTTTATCAATCTCTTGAGTTTTTAAATGCTTAGATGTTGTTCTCTTCACTCCATGAGAAATTCCTTTTTGTTCAGTTATGTCATTCAAACATGAAGAAGAAGAAAGTTTAGCCTTACTATCCTTGGATTGATTTGACTCTTGGAAGAGTTGAAGCACATTTGTCAGTCTAACAGCTCTCCTTTGCAGTTTCTTGACAAATCTCACTTTCTTTTTGTACTTGAAACAATGTCCAAATCAAGTCCTTTCAAGGTACAAAAAGTGCAGATTTGAACCGGATATGTTTGCTTTAATGCTAGAATTACGTTATTAGTTTCTACAAGCAAAGATACTTGTGATGATCCTGAAATATCAAAATCTGAGTTTTCATTAGTGGGTGATATGTCCATCATATCATCCAGAATTATGATGGGTTATCAAGATTGTAGTATGTGTTGCTATATTCATCAAAATTGCTTGTCTCTACCATAAGAGCAGCAAAAGCAGTTTCTTCCTCTTCTGAATCATAGCAATACGACTTCACCAAAAGTTAGTGCAAAAGCCTTACGACCGATATATTTTCTTAGATTAGGACCTCCATTGGCCAAGTGACCAAAACCCTTACACTTGTAGCACTGAGGCATATCTTCATCATCACTATCTTGAGTGTTCTTGTTTTTAGGACAGACACGATTGTGAGGGCGATTTGATGAAAATGGAGGTTCCTTAGAGAATCGTTATTTCTCTTCCTTGGAAATTCTATAAACTGTCGTGTGATGAGAGACACAAAGGTGTAAGGATCCTCTTCGGAATCTTCATTGTGTCCTTCACGACATTTCTTTGGCACATATATACTTTTACCCTTTTCAGGATTACCAGTATTTCTGTGACTTTAAAGGCAATATCTTTTTCAGTATTTTGTGTTGTTCATTATTAAAGATCTTCAAGTTTCCAACATATCACTTCTTGAAAGGGTTGAAAGATTGTTCCTTCTACGATGACATATTTTTTAGACTCGGATTGAGTTGGTAAAGATCTCAAATATTTTAGCACAATATCCTTTTTCGAAGTAGTTTTTCCTAACCCATGAGTAACATTCACTATTTCAGAGAGTTTGTGATTAAATTCGTCAAACGAATCTTCATCAACCATACAAAGTTTTTCTCAGTCAGAAATTAGGTTTTGAAGTCGTGCTTATTTTTATGATGTATCCCCTTCAAGCATGGTTTCTAAAATATCCCAAGCATCTTTAGACGCTTCGCATTTAGACACATGCATGATGTTGAAGATCTTGGATTATGGTATAGATAATAACAATCCATCAGAATTATGCGGTGCAACACTGATTTCAGTTGCATCATATTTTTCAATATCCTAAGAAGAGATAATACCATCTAAGTAAGTTTTGGATGAGTATAACCTTTGACAATCTTCACCCATCAAAGATGGTAGTACGTTAACATGGATGAAACTCTTGTCCTAGCTTCCAGATGGCTACAAATACAGACTCAGTAGGTCTTCTTAGTGCTTACCTACTCTGATACCAATTGAAAATGTGAGGGTACCTAGTACACCGCCAACTTTTTCGTTTGTGAACCTATTTGGACAATTACTTGTACAATCAATAAGTATAGATCAATAGAATCCTTGTACGTGATTGCAAAACAAGATTCTTGGACGACCTCAATAATCAATATCCAAGATCAACATAGTATGTACCCAAACTGTACACGAACCGAAGTCCAACAAAATCAAGTCTTGTGATCTATTACTCCCTTCATCCATGTTATATAGGCTAGATGTTAGTTTTTGGTTGTCCATTTATATAGGCATAGTTCTAATTCCTAGACGACTATTTCCAAATCAACCCCTATTTATGACCATTTTTAGTGATTAGCAACGGCGGGATTCCGTTGAAAAACGGGGTCGCAACAGTTCAGCTTTGTTATGAAAGTCGACGTTATAATATTTTGCAATGGCTATGTTACCGTTGCGAATTTTCGGTCGCAACAGTTGCGATTTTTTTGTTGCAAACATCAAAAAAATAGTGGTTTTGACCACCAGTTCCCCTGTAACAAAATCAGGTTTCCCCTCTTTATTTAGAAACCAAAATCAAGTTCCATGCATTCTGAAAAACAAGCAAGCATACAATCATTTTATAAATTACAGTTCTTTTAGAAGTGAGAACGTACACATTAGAAATGGCATACACATTAAAATTGGTATTTCTATGATTAACCAAACAAGAGAACGTACCCAAAAATAAAACAATTATTATTTTAATCAATTACAAGTGTAACCGAATTTATAATTGTTTGGATGACAAATATCTAAGATTTTTATATATACAAGTTCTTATCGGTTAAAATAAGTCATTATGACCAAAAATTATTCAGTCTCATGTCGTGCCGTTACGACATGGATTATTTCTAGTTTCAAATTATACTAAAACAATACAAGCACTAGCTGACTTTATCTGTGAAGCACCCTATCTTTCTTTACACTTCGTAACAATATTGAATCAAAACCAGATTTCAGGGATAGGTCTAAGCTCAGTCAGTCACCAATCTTTCTTTAAATTCCATGAATAGATACAACAACCAAATAAAAATAACCATGCAAGAACAATAATTTAGTTCAATTTATCAACATAATAAAAATTCATAATCCAATCACATCAAAAATCCAATCTTATCTATACAATAATCTCAATCTAATACAAAGACACCCCACCAATAAAATCAACAACAAAAACAAACACAAATCATCTCAATTCAAGTTAACCCAATCACTAAAAATCTATTTATAGCTATACAATGGAGAACCCAAAATCAATATATAGACCTTACAAAGAACCGAAAATCAGATGAATCATTAGATTCATTACCTACTGTTGTTAGTTGTTGAACATCAAGTACATAGAATCAATCCATATTCCAAATCGATCTCACAAACAAGACCCTAAAAAACTATACAGAAAAATCAATGAGTTGTGTAATTAGAAATTTTTGTTGTAACTTGAAAAGGAGGATGAAGAAGAAAAAAAATAAGTACAGAAATAAAAAATAAGTATAAGAAGAATAATCGAAGAAGAAGGTGGTACTAGTGATGGTGATGGTGATAGAGACTAGAGAGTGGTGGTGGTGTCGCTGTGATAAAGAAGAAGAAGTGAAGAATAATAAGAAGATAATAACCAAGTGAAAGTGAAACTGATAATGTGGAGTGAGACTGTGAAAGTAACCTTAATCTATACCTAGCGTCAACGGCTAGTATTAGCTATAGATCCATGGCCTTGTTTACCCAATTTTTTGGCTCAGTTCAGCTCAGGACTATACTAAAACCGGTACTTGCACTGTTGATCTACTGGTTCTGATGCTTTGTTAGAGCATTGCTCGGTTGTACCCACCAAATATTGGCATGTCAAGTTTGGTTGTCATATTTTAGCTCTAAAACTCGAGGTTACTTGATTAGATAACTAGATTCAACTTTGTTAGGTTAGACTAGAAATAATAGAAATGTTGAGACTCGCTTGTGTTATTCCGAAGAACTTGGAGACATATAGGCATCAAGGAACACATGATCCTTCCATTCGAGCTTAGTAACACAGACTTGACTTGTTTAATTTCAATCTACGTTTCTTTCAAGTCATTTAGATTGAAAAAATAACATACAAAGTATATATATGGATCTCTAGTATTGGTGACTTGATCATTATACTAATTAAAGTGTCAAAGAAGCATATACTAGTTGTTTTACACAACTTTGGTATATTGGAGTATGAAGTATAATTAAGCTATTTAGACTTCGTAGATTCGACATAGCGTTATTTGGTAGTTCGTTATTAATTAGTGTGTTGAACTTTCATGCCTCGAAAACTATGTTTAATTACATGAGTTTAAGGAAGTAGACTTGTGAAACTTGTTTCGTAGTTGAAATGAATTAAAGGATGTATTCTAGGATCTATCCCTAAACAAGGATCTCTACTAGGACTGGACCTAAGTATCTCTAGTAGGACTGTCTTGTACTAAGGATCTCTAATAGGACCGGTTCTAAGGATCTTTACCAGGACCGATCCTGAAATGACGAGGGTACCCAAACATACCACGCTTTTTCATTTCAACCTATAAGTCTGATACCAAGTGTGATCATCTATGGAAAGAATCGAGACAATACAACGACAAGGTATTTACTTGATAATAGTTACGGTACGAAACCGATTTAATATATGATCATTATCAAGTGATTAGGATTTAACGTACCAGTGTAATTTAATTTATTATAATGAAACAATTATAATGAGAAAGTAAAGTAAATGACACATGTTAATGAGGAAACCGCAAATACAGAAAAACCCCGGGACCTAGTCCAATTTTGAATACTCTCATAGTTAAGCCACTATACAAAGAACAAAACCAGCTTCGTATAGTTGAGACCAAATAATCTACTTCTAGTTACTTAGTTCCCTTAGTATCCCTGCGTCTACACGACCATCTGTTCACGCACGTGAATCCCAATATAAAAATCACTATTTTGAGTTGCTTTACCGATGTAAAGTCTTAAGCACTCAACTGCTTTTGATTGTAGTTTGGTAACTACTCCAGTAATCTTTTAGAAAAAGATTCGTTGAGTTTGACAAAGGATCTTCCGTTTAAACTAGTAAACTCCTTTGTCGGGTAAGATCAATCCAAATCAGTAACTTAGATTTTGATTCACAACTATCAGATTCGAATATTGAAGAACACCACCAAATCATAGTTGCCGATCTAAACGACTATATGATCAAATATATCAAAAGATAAACCGGATCTAAGTCGGATCCTAGCCGATCAAGATGTATGCACAAATCACGAGATACAAAAAACAATAATAAAAATCTTCTTGTATTCAAATCTTCAATTGCCTTCTTATGTACCTCCACACCACAAACTTGAATCAACTTATGATCGATCACACACAGAACGGAGTATATTAACAATGGATGAGCAAAAGTTATCTTTAGATCTAAAAATATTTCTAAATATCCCATCAATACTTTGATCTAGTTTGAGTGACCCTTATGTCAGAAGAGAAGGCTCTCAAGAATAATCAAACTAGGTGCAATCAAAGTTTCAACAACCGTTAGTCAATCAAATCAATAATCGAAACCTAAAATAACAATAAAATTATCTAGTTTCCCACCAAAGGTACTCGTAGAGCTTCTTGATCCCACAGAAGTCTTTAAACGAGCGGTCATTAGAGATTTCGCATAATTAGGGCACTTTCCTCTCCAGATAGACGGCTCCACCAGAAACAACACGAATGAAGTTTGACCAGCTCTTAGGAAGTTTGCAAGAAATTCAAACTCAACTATTTATAGACCAAGGTTGTTTTGACAATAAGGACCAGCTCTGAAAATATTCTCAAGATATCTAATAAGTACCTAATTTCGGTTTTCATATTTCCAACTAATATCCAACCTTTAATTCCAAAATATCTCATTAGAAAATATCTAATATTAGTTTAGCACTTAACTAATATAACTTTCCAAGAGATATGTTTGATTTTAATTCCAAAATCTCTTGTTAGAAAATATCTAATATTAGTTTAGCACTTAACTAATATAACTTTCCAAGAGATATGTATGATTTGCTGGAAAATCAAAAGCATATAATCAAAAATCTTAGTTAAAAGATTCTCAATATTTCGGATTGGTATCACCTTGAGTATCAAGGAATATCTTTTGAATAATAAAATATAAGAATTGTATTCATGTCCAAATTATGTCGACATCCAGAACTTTCCTATTTAGCAAACCCTAATTACAAACTCACACAAAACCGTAAAGTAATATATGAATATGAAGGATCGGTTTTGCTCTTGGAACCGGTTCTACCATGACTCCTAACATAGGCTAAGATCGGTTCTACCAAGTCTCCAAATATAGGTAGGGATCGGTTATACCATGACTCCCAACAATATCTAAGATCGGTTCTACCGTGTATCCCAAAATAAGTAAGGATCGGTTCTACCAAGACTCTCAACATAAGTCAAGATCGGTTCTACCGCATATCCCAAACTAGGTAAAGATTTGTTCTTCATATCTCTTAACATAAGTCAAGATCGGTTCTACCAAATATATTACCTAGGTTCGAATTGGTCATCTAATAGATCTTCAATGAAAATGGGCCCAAAACGCCTAATGATTTCCTTTCGATTACAAAAAAAGCTTCGTATATGTACTTCCTTTAAACATATGTAATCAAACATAGTTTCATAGGATGAAATCACACTTATATCCAATACATAATCAAGTAACGAGTTACATAGATTATGTCGATGTCACATTTACGAAGTTCAAAAGATAAACGTTATACTTCGTAATCAAATATTCTTCCTTGACACTTTGATCATAATAAAATGATCAAGTTTAATACTAGAGTATTAAATATAACCTCGCATGTTATGTTTTCGATATTAAACGACTTGAAAGCAACGATAGGAATGGAAACAAGTCATGTCAGTATCACTATACCTCAAGTGTAAGGATGATGTCTTCGTTGTAGTCGATATGTCTTCACGATATTCAGGTCTTCAAGGTAATACTTGTATGTCTCAACATTCATAGACTTTCTAGTCTAACCTAAATAAAGTTGACTCTAGTACATTTAATCAAGCAACTCTAATTGAGTTTCGACTAAAATATGACAACCAAACTTGACATACCAACGCTTGGTGGGTTCAACCGAGCAATGCTCTAACAATCTCCCCATTTTTCAAATTTAGTGACAAAACTCTAATACATATGGAGATAAACGAATTACAAAATAACTCATTCTTCATACGCTTGATTCCGAGTTTCAACATCACAGTATCCTGCACATATTCAAAAAATAAATGCCGTTGTTGACATTTGAATAACAAAAGCTTTACTCCCCCTAAAAGAAAGCTAGGTAAATATTCAATTCGAACATCTTTGTTATTCCCCTTTTGTAGTATTAAATACTACATGAAAACGTAGGGGTACCAAAATACACCACCTACTTTTTCTTAGACAACTTGTATGGACAAACTTAAATATAATTCCGAGAGTTCAACTTAATGAATCTCAATCAAGGGAGAATATTCATAGTTATATCTCTTTCTTTGACATTCAGAAAGTTTACAGAGACAAGTCCGTGAACCTGATTTGTGTGAGAGTACTTGGTGATTCCAAAGATCAATTTCCAAATATCAATCAAGTCATATCCAATAAACAAGGATGGATGTATCTACTTTGATTAACGCACAACCTGTGATATTTCAATAATAAAGATAAACAATATAATGCGGAAAAAGAAATAACACGGACACCAGAACGAAGAAACCGCAAATACAGAAAAACCCCGGGATTTAGTCTAGATTGAACACCAAACTGTATTAAGCCGCTACAGACACTATCCTACTACCAATTAACTTTTCACTGGAATGTAATTGAGAGCGAATTAAACCCTCACAACAATTCAGTTACAGTTGCATTCCTTACGCCTCTTGAATCCCAGCAGGACTCCGCGCAATTGATTCCCTTAGCTGACGTCCTTTACAGCCTAAGAGTTGCTTCAACTCAATTGAAGACTTTAAACCAATCTGCCTCCCACATATAAGCATATATGTGTGATTTCCTTTTCGATCGTAGATCAAGGTGATTGGAAATCGATAGCAATAGACAAGGTCTAGCTAAACTCAAAATCCGGACTCATGCTTCCCGAAAAGCAACCTAGATTATTATTCACCTCACAAGTATTAAACTTATGGAATCAACAAAGTCTGAGACGAAGAGAACTTTGAGGATTTCTATCTATCTTGTTCAAGTGAGCATCTCAACAATCGAACTAGATCAGGATACTCGAGCTATCATATAAACAATAGCTGGACCTGGCTTCACGAATCCCTATGAATTCTTTGTAGTCGCTAAACCCTAAAAAGGTTTTTGTAGGGAACGACTCTAGTTACAACTAGGACACACCAAAAGTAGTGTCGGGATTCAAAGACCCCAGTTGTTTGAGGTTCCCCTTTTATAGACATTCAAAGCATAGGTTGCTTTAGGTTTAAGCTAAGATAGCTTTGGAACCAAGAAAACAAAAGTCAACGTTAGATGAATCTTTGAATCTGATTAGCATAACAAGATATACACTCTGGTTAGGATGAACCGTAACCGAACCGTGTATGATGGGATATTTTATTGTGTTCCGCAAGAGCACGGCTGTCTATTGGACAATATGCAAGTACGGTTCGTTCCACTGGGAATTAAGTTCCGTTACTTCCAAATTCTAATAAATATTAAGATAAAAAGATTAAATAGTAAAATATCAACCAACACTAATAAAAATCTATAAATAACCAAATTGAAGGAAACTAGGGTTTTGGGATTCCACCTGATTAATTATGTAAAACACTCAAACAATCCTCAACAAATAACCATTTTTATAACTCAAGAGTATCGAGACCCAACCGATACATCTCGGAAGATATAAATTTTAAAACAAATATTACAACTTTTGTTGTAAACCAAAACATTATAATCTCCTTCGCTTATAAAAGATCAACAACCTAAGGCTATTCAAAACAAATAAAGAACGAAGCTCATATAGAAGAGAGATTAATAAAACAATTATTTCTCAAAATAACATTTTATTAAAAGATTACCTGGCTATTGTACATAATAACCCGGCTTCTTCATCAACCCCAGTGGAGAAATTACTCCATTATTACAAAAGAAAATTAAAAGGGTGAAATAAAAACTCTACTATTTTTCTCAGACTCCGAACCCCCCTTTTCCTTGTATCCACGACGTATTTATAACTTTCAAAGGAAACCACTTTCCTTTTCTATTTACCACTACCACATCATCGCCGAATGAGAATGAGCCACATGTCAGGACAATAAAAAATCCTCCAATAAGAATATGCCACGCGTCAAATAATATAATTCTCATGCATTTACATTTTTCTTTATTTGGGAATTATTTATTCTTTATTAACTCCAACCATAAAGAATAATATTCTTTCCATACTCTTCATATATTTAATTCCCACCAATTACTCCATGTAGATTTCTTAGTTAACACTTTTATTTTCTTCCTTGAATAAAAGATTGCCTCATTTTCCTTTCCATAGGTGAGAGATATTATATTAATCCTCCAAATCTTGTAGTCAAGACAAATTATATTTTCCAAATATGAGAATTATTCAAATTATCTAATGTCGACACTAGTGGACCCAAAGATATGTTGCTATTTTGAGAATTAACTCCAATTTCAACCGCTCATCCGAGGCATTTGAATTTTCATCCATTTTACGGGTAAAGTACCGTATTTTAGTGCAACCAAGCTTTATTTATTAAATTCTGCAAAATCAAATAAAATTATTAGTATGTACAAAATAAAGAACTAATACATATAAATTTGAGTAATAAATATATAAGAATTAAGCACTTATCACACCTCCAAACCTACATTTTGCTAGTCATCGAGCAAAACTAAAGACGAAAATAAAAATCCTAACTCACTGTCATAGGCATCGCGATTGCACTTTTCGTGTGCAACAAGCCTTTAAACCCCTAGGTGGCCCTAGTGGCCTAGTTATAGTCTCGGGAGGGTTTACAAGAGGTGTACCCACAAAACCTTTACTCCAAATTGGTCACAAGTATTCAAAGAGCTATGTGGACATACATATTCTCAACCTATCACCAAGTAACTAGAATTCAAGGGAAATCAAAGGTATCCGCTCTACAGCTGAATAAAGAATTGGGGAGACACATCCGCTCCACAGCTGGATAAACATTATGAGACACATCTGTTTTACAGCTGGATAAGATTAGGAGAGAGATAAAAATGAGAGGGACATCCGCTCTACAGCTAGATAAATTACGTGTGATGAGTTGAACCAGTGCTAGAAAGATCTTGTGTCAGATGGAAAGCGGACTAACAAAGCAACCAGTATGCATTTCTCCTCGGCTCTCTCATAATGCTCAGTAGAAACAACATCTTCTTCGGCTTCAACTGTTGATGATAAACTCTCGAACCTCTTAGAACCTTGACAATTAACTCTTCTCCTCAATTTCTTCTTACTTGAAACTTCTTTATAGATGGCCTTATTGAACAAAAAGGTAACTACAAAATGTAACTATTTTTATTTTTTATTTTGATCTATTATTTTTTTGATTTTTTTTTTTTTTTTGATTTTTTTTAACACAATAATAACAAGACTAATATTTACATGGCCATGAGAGAAGTACTTGGATCTTCGCAACTTGTAATGTCTTGGTATCATGTACTTCAACTTACATCGTTTTCTTTGCTCTTGTAACTTCTTGTACCTAAGTCTTCAACTTTGATTTTGAATTATGCTTCTCTTTCTATTGTTGCTTATAAACCTTAAACGTCTTCAATTTTCTTCTTAAATTTTGATGTCGCTTCGCTTGTTTATGATAAGTTTCTTCTGAGAGAGAGTCGTAATCCAGTAACTAAGACTACATGGGAGGTTGCTTTGTCTTTCTGGCATTTCCTTCTGACCTAATTGTCTTTCCATCATGGATGGTTAGGTCCATCACGATTACCCTCTAAAAGGTAAATTTTCTCTCCTGAGTGTCAATGATCTCAATGTCTTTTTCACTAATGTCTCACTAGAATGTTATCCCTAGCAATTCGAATTTCCATCTTTTCGGTGAGAAACAGTATGTAAACTTAGCTAACCAAATATTATGTGACACTAGAGGTTTTAATCATGCAACTAAAAGTTTCTTTAATACCCCAAACTTAAATCTAACATTGTCCTATTGTCCGCAATGTTCTAAAGATGAAATTAAAAGCATGAACAAGGAGAAACTGTTACCACTTTGAAGGAAAGATATTACCGTGTTGCATGAGCATGGGTTACCTCCCAAGAAGTGTTAAGTTTAAAGTCTTCAGCCAGACATCATAAGAATTAGTCAATACATAAAATCATAAAGCAATAGTCGGAACAACTGTGGGTCATCTGAATCAAATAATGTTAACACAAATAGAAGAAAACTGTAGCAGACTAAGAAAGTGAACCAACCAAATACACCTTTATCAAGTTTTCTATTCAAAACAACTATATCTAGCTGTGGTTCAGGTTCAGGCTCTATAAAAGGGTCTGAAGGGCAGGTTTCCTCATTGGAAGGATCCGGAGGATCAGGTTACAGAGTCTGGAAAAAAATCAAATAAGAACTTAGAAGCACAAAATAATAACCTGAATAATTGGGGATCCTCTAAGTCAATCATATTTGACTCACACAGCTGACCACGATGAAAGTGGTGGTCATTCTTAAGAAAATGTGTCGACGATTCTAATTTCCTAAAATTAGGTTTAGTTCTAAAAACTATATAATGACACATTTGAAATTGAGATACTCCCACATTTGGTAAATAAAATCTTTGTGGGACAACAAAGTCAATTATGGTATCATGGACTGGATTAACCACATCAACCAGAGGATATGTTTCTAACAGCTGAACTTCTTTATGGACATAATTAGGTTCAGGAAAACGTGCATGAAGGTAGTCTCTTAAGATGGTAGAGGCATATACGTCAGGTCCCAAGTTAGGGACCTTTATAAGAGTCAAAGGTAAACCAAGGGGAGAATGATATTCACCCCCAAACCTATAGTTGTCAATATCCTTGGATAAACTACAGTAAAACTTCGATAAATTAATATTCTTGGGACTGCTGAATTCTATCAATTTAGCGAAGTATTAATTTATCGATAAATTAATAAATTATTAATATATCGAAACACACTAAATTTTAATTTCAATTTCAAAAATAAATATGGATATCATTTTCGTATAATAACAAATATCTAGAAGTTTTATTTTCTAGTTATATATTGCATATTATATGTTAAAAATTCATACCATAAGAAGAACAACATACCAAAATCACTCTGAAATTTCTCAAGGGATTACAAAAAATTAGAGATGAGTCCAATGTTATACAATTGTGAACAAGAAACAAATAACTTTGAATTCCTATTCTAATAAGACACCATAATGTAGTGTTATTATACTGATTATTAATTTATATATTAGTTGGTCCCTATTGGAAACTTAATTTTTTTTATGATCTTATAAATTTAGCAGGGTTATTAATTTAGCACACTGGCCCAAGTTGGGACTGCCAAAAAATATTATTTTAGCGAAGTTATTAATTAATCGCGGATTAATTTAACGAAGTTTTACTGTAGTCACAATTTTCTTAATTTCTAAATTATCAGATTTAGGAAAATGGTCTTTTATTTCTTCTAGGTTGTAATCATGTGGTTCGACATTTCTATAATCCTTAGCATAGACTATTGTTTCCAAATCGGTAGACTCTAAAACATTAGTCTCAGGATAAACTCTTTCCTCTAAGCCATCCTCGGCTTCATAATCACAATGATATACTACACCATCTAAAACTATGGTATCTCTAGACAAATCCTTTCCCATTTGAATAGGTGAATAATCAACAATATTATTAGGATTTGAACTAAAAATGTCATTATCGGTATAAGCCTCAGTTGGTGTAAAAATTTCATCATTATTATGACTACATATTTCAAATTCTTCATTAACACTATCCTCATCATCATCATAACATGAAGATTCTTGAACCCTATCAAATTGGCAATTAAGTTCGTTGAGAGCAATACTTAAAGATGCAATTCTTTCATTCGTATCTAAGAAATTCTTATGCTCAGTTTCAATTAATTGATCCATTAATATTTGTGTCCTATGTGAACTTTCAAACAACTGCTTGAGTGAATCTTCGAGAGAAAGAATTAGGTTGCAATTGTTTAACTAGATCCTCCAAAGATGGAGAACTTTCATTTTTTTTCATTATAATATTGCTCATTCACCCGTTCGTATGATTGATGGACATGCAAATAGTAATTGGGATCACTGGGGTAAGAACCATAACCTTCAGAAGGTCGGTAATGGTCCCAAGTACTATCCACACAATGGTCAAAGCACGAATATTGTCCATTTTGAAATTCGGGTCGATATTCGTTATATTGGTCCTCATAATACCAGTTCGACATTATAATTATAATTATAATTATTTTTTATTTTTTAAATAAAAAAATAAGAGGAAAAAATAAAAATATTTACAAAATTAAAAAGAATCCTAAACTAATTATGTACAAAGAGAATAAAATCTAAAGAATCAAAACACTTCCTAATATAATTATTTACAAAAACAAAATATAATAAAAATTCGGATACTTACCTGTTTAGTGCGTAATTTTTATTTTCACTTTAAATCTCCAATTATCCTACACACCAAAAATAAAAAGATACCCAAGTAAAATCTAGAAAAAAAATAAAAGAAAAAAAAATCTAAACTATCCTAATATTTACAAATTTAATAGAAACTAAAAATAACAACTTTTTTTTTAGTCCCCGGCAGCGGCGCCAAAAACTTGATGGGATATTTTATTGTGTTCCGCAAGAGCACGGCTGTCTATTGGACAATATGCAAGTACGGTTCGTTCCACAGGGACTAAAGTTTTGTTACTTCCAATTTTTAATTAATATTAAGCTAAAAAGATTAAATAGTAAAATATCAACCAACGCTAATAAAAATCTATAAATAACCAAATTGAAGGAAACTAGGGTTTTCGGATTCCACCGGATTAATTATGTAAAACACTCAAACAATCTTCAACAAATATCCATTTTTATAACTCAAGAGTATCGAGACCCAACCGATACATCTCGGAAGATATAACTTTTAAAACAAATATTACAACTTTTGTTGTAAACCAAAACATTATAATCTCCTTTGCTTATAAAAGATCAACAACCTAAGGCTATTCAAAACAAATAAAGAACGAAGCTCATATAGAAGAGAGATTAATAAAATAATTATTGCTCAAAATAACATTTTATTAAAAGATTACCCGGATATTGTACATAATAACCCGGCTTCTTCATCAACCCCAGTGGAGAAATTACTCCATTATTACAAAAGAAAATTAAAAGGGTGAAATAAAAACTCTACTATTTTTCTCAGACTCCGAACCCCCTCTTTTCCTTGTATCCACGACGTATTTATAACTTTCAAAGGAAACCACTTTCTTTTTCTATTTACCACTACCACATCATCGCCGAATGAGAATGCGCCACATGTCATGACAATGAAAAATCCTCCAATAAGAATATGCCATGCGTCAAATAATATAATTCTCATGCATTTACATTTTTCTTTATTTGGGAATTATTTATTCTTTATTAACTCCAACCATAAATAATAATATTCTTTCCATACTCTTCATATATTTAATTTCCACCAATTACTCCATGTAGATTTCTTACTTAACACTTTTATTTTCTTCCTTGAATAAAATATTGCCTCATTTTCCTTTCCATAGGTGAGAGATATTATATTAATCCTCCAAATCTTGTAGTCAAGACAAATTATATTTTCCAAATATGAGAATTATTCCAATTATCTAATGTCGGCACTAGTGGACCCCAAAGATATGTTGATATTTTGAGAATTAACTCCAATTTCAACCGCTCATCTGAGGTATTAAAATTTTCATCCATTTTACGGGCAAAGTATCGTATTTTAGTGCAACCAAGCTTTATTTATTAAATTCTGCAAAATAAAATAAAATTATTAGTATGTACAAAATAAAGAACTAATAAATATAAATTTGAGTAATAAATATGTAAGAATTAAGCACTTATCAGTGTACAAAGAGCACGCTCATGAATGGTTAGTCGAAACTAGTCAACTGAACTATAAGCTTGAGCATTTTCATACAACACTTAAGACTTAACTCTAGTCACACTTATGTGATCAACTCTGTCTATTGTATTTTTAGAGATTATTCACATGTATCATTTATAATAGTAATTATAAATTAAAAATAATAATAGTAAGTAGATGTACAAGGTACAAATAATTAACCTGTTCGTTAACAGTTAAGTCTAAGTACGTGTACCTATATGTATACCTTATGACATGACCGAGTTCCGGAGTTCACAAAACTTTTTCGATACGTGTACTGGTATGGATACCTTAAGACAATAACCAGTTCCGCAGTTCACAGAACTTTTCTGATACGTGTACCGGTATGGATACCAAACCGGTTACAGAACCAACAGTTCTTTTCTAGTACGCGTACTGGTTTGCGTACCGATCCAGGTTCACGATTTCACGGACTTTTTAAGGTGTGCATACGGGTATGCGTACCAAAAGTATGATGTCGACATATAGCTACTCCGTTACGTGTATTGAGTACATGTATTATGGCTTCAGACTTGTAATAGTTTTCCCAGTTTATAAGACTGGTATGTACACTGTCTTATATCCGAATTTACAGTAGTTCTATATCTCTCTCAAAATCAATTCGAAACATTCCCAAGTAACATCAATGACACATATCACTGTTCCAGGCTATTTTTGAATGATAATCTTGAATCACAATTTAGATTACGAACAATAAATTGTTCTTAACCGAAATTTATCAAGTATGAAATGTTCATTAAGCTTAGTCATATATTTCGAGAACTAATTACAAGATAAATTTGACTCAAAATTCTTGATATGCTTATGATAGTCTAATTAGTTATGCGACATCGTCTCATAGATAGAAAGATGAATATAACTTGAGATATGGGTGCTTCAGTCTTCACTAACCTTTTGTTGAAGAAGTTCTCCAAAAGCTTCGGTTGATCTTAGTCTTCAAACAGTAGAACACAATGATGACTCTCAACTACATCTTCTATCCTAATCCGAGACTTAACTAATTGTAGACTATAAATCAAGATATCCTTTTGACAACTAAATTTGACAACAAGCTTGAGATAGCAACACTTTTGATTTCGACCGAGCAATGCTCTAACACTACACAGCAAGATGATATGTTTTCCCCCTTAGTTTATGCTTTACTCTTTCGTTAGATATAACGATTTAAGCTCATATATCCCTTCCTAGTAATCATAAATCACTTGTTTACTCCATATATTTCTCCACCTTTTTGTCACAAAAATGACAAAGAAACGACTAAACATAAGAGAGTAAACCGAAAGGATCTTACAAATCCATAAGACTTGTACAACCTATAAGAGTTAAGCACGAAGGTTTCACATACCATTTTAGATAACCAATACTAAAACTGAAACTGCCTAAGTAATCTTGTCTTAGTATGTTATTAAGGAAACAATTTCCCGAAGAAACTTTCCCTTAGTCCGATTGATCAACCAAGATAACTTGGTTACAAACCGAACCGATTATGTATGTATAATCTCTTTACTCGATAAGACTCAAAAGAGATCAGAATTAACTCAATTTCTCTTATCAGGTTCTAATTATTTATAGAATAACTTAGACCTTCTTTTAGACAAGAAAAAAACTAGGTAAGTTAACTAGTTTTCTTATCAAGGAATCGACTAAACTTGAATAATCGAATCCTATATTTGAAAAGCCTGAACTAAGATCAGAACTAACTTAGTTACTCTTATCAGGAATCAAAGAGACTAAAACAAATGATCCTTATTTCGTTAAGCAAAAATAATCGATAATGAAAAGACGAGGGTACCCAAATACACCACAATCTTTTATTTATCAACCTATAAGTCCTCTACCGAATGTGATCGTATATGGACAAAGTCAAGACAATACGACAATTCGGTCCACACTTCGTGTGATCGTCTACGGATACGATATCAAGACAATACGACGAAAAGATAACTTGTGTGATTGACTATGGATACAAGATCGAGAAAATACGACAACAAAGTGTATTACTTGATAATAGGTTCGGTAATAACCAAACTCTATAGTATCACTATCAAGTATTACGGAGTTAGCGTACAAGTGTAATTTACTTTTAATTATAATAAAAACAATTATAATTGCGGAATAGAAAAGTAAATGACACATCAAGATTTTGTTAACAAGGAAACTGCAAATGCATAAAAACCCCGGGACCTAGTCCAGTTTTGAGTACTCTCAGAATTAAGCCGCTATACAAAATCTAATACCAACTTCGTGTAGTTGATACCAAGCAGACTACCCCTAGTTACTTAGTTCCCTCAGTATCCCTTCGCCTTCGACTTCTAGAGTCACGCACGTGAATAGCAAGTCCTTTGGATCATATTCCAAACAGCAAAGGAAGAATCTTTTTGGTAACCACTCTAATCAATCTTGCTAAAGATATAGATTAGTAGTTGACAAAGGCTCTTCCATTTAATCTAATAAACTCCTTTGTATGGTTATATCAATCTAACTTTTACTACTGAAATGGTCAAGAATATATTCACACTCAATCAATACAGATCTCAAAGAGAAATATAGAGAATGTCGATCTCACGTAACTAATAAATCAGATCTATCAAAGATAAACTGATTCTAGTTTAATCCCAGCCGATCAAGGTTTGTGCACTAAATCCACAAGATATGAAAACTAATTAGAAATATTCTTCGTCTTTAAATCTTTTATTATCTTCAAATACCTGCACAATACCACTTGAATCTCTCGTGATCAATCACGCACAGAACGAAATCTGTTAACAATGGATTATCACAAGATGTCTTTAGATCTAACAACAGTTCTAAAGATCCCGTCAATAATTTGATCTAGTGTGAGTGAATCTTATATCAGAAGAGAAGATTCTCAAGCATAAACAAACTAGGTGCAATCAAAGTTTCAACAACCGTAGTCAATCAAATCAAATCGAAACTTAATAACACTACAATTATCTAATTTCCCACCAACGGTACTCGTAGAGATTCTTGATCCCAAAGAATTCTTTAAACGAGTGGTCGTAAGAGATTTCACCTAAGTAGGATACTTTCCTCTCCGAATAGACGGCTCCACTAGAAACAACAAGAAATGAAGTTTGCCTGGCTCTTAGGATAGTTTGCTGGAAATGCAAACTTAGGTATTTATAGACCAAGGATGTTTGGACACCAAGGAATTTCCAAAACCGAAAATATTCTCAAGATATGCAATGAATGCCAAAATTCGGTTTTCATAATTCCAATAAATGTTGGTCCAATACTTCCTGAAATATCTCAATAGAAAATCTCTAATTAGTAAATGCACATTGTTAGAGCACTGCTCGGTCGAACTCACAAGCGTTGCTATCTCAAGCTTGTTTGTCAAGTTTAGTTGCCAAAACTATAAGTCTTGATTTCTAGTCTACTTATAGCTAAGTCTCGGATTAAGATAAAAAGTGTAGTTGAGCATTAGATTTCACGGCGTTCATCGATTGAAGACGAAGAACTACTTAGGAGAGCTTGTGGAACCTCATCAATAAAAGGTATGTGGAGACTTGAACTCATCTATCACTCAAAAGTCTATCTACTATATCTCCTATTTGAGACAAAAGTCGTATAGCTATATAGACTTCGATTATACACATTTGATATTTCGAGTTAAGTTTAACTCGCTTACATATTTCTCAAAATATATGTTGGTAAGCTTTCGCTCTAACCAAGTTTATCTTATATTCTTGATAAAATTCAAAAGATGATCATGTGAAAATCGCCTGGTAACATCTTACATGATTTGTGTGAGACAGTCATTTGATGTAGACTCGGAATGTTTCGTATTGATTTATCAATCACTTGAAAATTGCTTTGAAGCAAATAGTTTGTGTGAGACAGCTATTGTCGTCTTCTAAGAATGTTTCAATGATTGAAATGAGAGTTTAGAACAATTAACCATAATTGGATATAGCACAATATGTGTACTTGTATGCTAACTGTTGCAAGTTATTCCAAGTCCGGGAACCATAGTATGCATACCCGTATGCGTACTGGTTGGTTAGTTGAAATTCCGGGTATGCATACCCGTATGCGTACTGGCGTAAGTTCAAGTCCGGGAAATCAACTGAGTTCGGAGGTATGCGTACCCATTCGCATACTTGAGTAGGTTATGTTCTAAAATTGGTATGTTCATGAACTAATACATTTATATAATATGGAATGCAATCTTTTGCAAACCGTGGCTATAATGTTCATGAATTGATTTGAGTGAATCAAAATCGATTTTGCTTCAATTGTGTGTTGTATACTTCTATGAGAATATAAACAATTGAACAACTCTATAATTAGTTTCATTTGAGTCATTTGAACTAGTTGTTTTAAGATGAACAAGGTTGATATGAAAGTGTTCATATGGCTAACTGCGGTTAACTATTGTTAAGCCAACAAGGTGTACACGTTTAGGTACGGTTACCCATATCTAAATGAAGTCACTTTTCATTCATAAGCAATAAGCATAAGTTCGATCTAACGGCTAAAAGATATTAGCTTGAGTCTAATCAGGTTTTCATCTAACGGTGAATATTGAATGCTTTGTTACCAAGGTAACATTGATTGGAAACCCTGATTTGAAGACTATATAAGGGAGAACTCTAGCAACTGGTAAACCTAATCCCCACACCTCCTGTGTGATACTAGTTGCGACTAGATTCGATTCTCCTTTAACCTAGGTTTTTCCAAAACCATTATAGGTTAACGACTTAAAGACTTCATTGGGATTGTAAAGCCAGACCCAACTATTTTCTCTGTAGTTACATGTGTTGATCTTGCTGTTTTCTATCGTGATTGAGTACTATCTTCTCTAAGATTTGCTCGAGATTTAATCTCCGATAGGCAAGATAAAGTAATCACAAACATCTTCGTCTCATTGTTTGTGATTCCAAAATATCTTGTTTCGCTACAATACGATTAAGATTATTGTGAGGTGATTGATATTACTAGGCTGTTCTTCGGGAATATAAGTCCGGTGTATCAATTGGTTCATGTTCACCTTGATTTATCAAAAGATGGAACAAAACTCATAGGTATTTCTATGGGAGACAGATTTATCTATTCAATAGACTTTTCTGTGTGAGACAGATTGGTTTATCAAGTCTTCAACTTTGGGTCGTAGCAACTCTTAGTTGTGGGTGAGATCAGCTAAGGGAATCAAGTGCGTAGAGTCATGCTGGGATTCAGAGGCATAAGGAACGCGATTGTACCTTAATCATTATGAGATTGGTTAGGGCTCAACTACATTCCAGTCCGAAGTTAACTTGGAGTAGGCTAGTGTATGTAGCGGATTAATACAGTGTGATGTTCAAATCTGGACTAGGTCCCAGGATTTTTTTCTGCATTTATGGTTTCCTCGTTTACAAAATTTCTGGCGTCTGTGTTATTTCTTTTTCGGATTATATTTGTTTATATAATTGAAATATCACAGTTTGTGCGTAGTTCAATGTTAGAGCACTGCTCGGTCAAACTCGCAAGCCTTGTTATCTCAAGCTTGTTGTCAAGTTTAGTTGTCAAAACTATAAGTCTTGATTTGTAGTCTACTTATAGCTAAGTCTCGGATTAGGATAGAAAGTGTAGTTGAGTATTAGACTTCACGGCGTTCGTCGAATGAAGACGAAGAACTACTTAGGAGAGCTTGTGGAACCTCATCAACAAAAGGTATGTGGAGACTTGAACTCATCTATCACTCAAAAGTCTATCTACTCTATCTAATATTTGAGACAACAGTCGTATAGCTATATAGACTTCAATTATACACATTTGATATTTCGAGCTGAGTTTAACTCGCTTACATATTTCTCGAAATATGTTTTGGTAAGCTTTCGCTTTAACCAAGTTCATCTTATATTCTCGACGAAAGTCAAAAGATGATCATGTGAAAATCGCCTGGTAACATCTTACATGATTTGTGTGAGACAGTCATTTGATGTAGACTCGGAATGTTTCGTATTGTTTATTCGATCACTTGAAAAATTGCTTTGAAGCTAATAGTTATTGTGAGACAGCTATTGTCGTCTTCCGAGAATGTTTCAATGATTGAAATAAGAGTTTAGAACAATTGGATATAAGCATAGTATGCGTATTTGCATATATGTAATCCAAGTCCGGGAACCATGGTATGCATACCCGTATGCATACTGCTTGGTTTGGTGAAAGTCCGGGAACCTTGTACGCATACCGGTACGCGTACTGGCGTGAGGTTCAGTTCCAGGATTTTCTGTTGAGTTTGGAAGGTATGGGTACCAGTTCGCATACTGGCGAACCCAAACTTAGTCCGGCCATTTAGGTATGCGTACCTGTATGCCTACTTGAGTGGATAATGTTCTAAAATCGGTTTGTTCATGACCTAATACATTTACATAATAAGGAATGCAATCTTTTGCAAACCGTGGCTATAATGTTCATAACTTGATTCGAGTGAATCAAAATCGATTTTGCTTCAATTGTGTCTTGTATACTTCTATGAAAATATAAACAATTGAACAACTCTAGAACTAGATTCATTTGAGTCATTTGAACTAGTTATGGTTAAGATGAATATGGTTGATATGAAAGTGTTCATATGGCTAACTTCGGTTAACTATTGTTGAGCCAACAAAGGTGCACACGTTTAGGTACGATTACTCATATCTAAATGAAGTCACTTTTCATTTGTGTGTAACAAGCTAAGTTCGATCTAACGGTCGAAATATATTAGCTTGAGTCTAATCAGGTTTTCATCTAACGATGAATATTGAATGCTTTGTTACCAAGGTAACTTAGATTGCAAACCCTGATTTGAAGATTATATAAAGGAGAACTCTAACAACTGGGAAACCTAATCCCCACACCTCCTATGTGATACTAGTTGCGACTAGAGTCGATTCTCCTTTAACCTAGGTTTTTCCAAAACCATTATAGGTTAACGACTTAAAGACTTCATTGGGATTGTGAAGCCAGACCCAACTATTTTCTCTGTAGTTGCGTGTTCTAATCTTGCTGTATTCTATCATATTGAGTACTATCTTCTCTAAGATTTGCTCGAAATTTAATCTCCGATAGGCAAGATAAAAAGTAGTCACAAACATCTTCGTCTCATCGTTTGTGATTCCACAATATCTTGTTTCGCTACCATACGATTAAGATTATTGTGAGGTGATTGATATTACTAGGATGTTCTTCGGGAATATTAGTCCGATGTATCAATTGGTTCCTGTTCACCTTGATTTATCAAAAGATGGAACAAAACTCATAGGTATTTATGTGGGAGACAGATTTATCTATTCAATAGACTTTTTTGTGTGAGACAGATTGGTTTATCAAGTCTGCGACTTTGGGTCGTAGCAACTCTTAGTTGTGGGTGAGATAAGCTAATGGAATCAAGTGCGTAGAGTCCTACTGGGATTCAGAGGCATAAGGAACGTGACTGTACCTTAATCAGTGTGAGATTGGTTAGGGCTCAACTACATTCTAGTCCGAAGTTAACTTGGAGTAGGCTAGTGTCTGTAGCGGCTTAATACAATGTGGTGTTCAAATCTGGACTAGGTCCCGGGGTTTTTTTTGTATTTGCGGTTTCCTCGTTAACAAAATTTATGGTGTCTGTGTTATTTCTTTTTCGCATTATATTTGTTTATATAATTGAAATATCACAGGTTGTGCGTAGTTCAATCAATTAGTTAATCCAACCTTTAGTTGTTGATATAAATTGATTGACACTTGAACATTGGTCTTTGGTACCATTCAAGTTGTTTCACATAATAATCAGGCTCACGGATTTCTATCTGTTTGATTTTCTGATTACATTGTGAAACATAGATACAACTCCTGGATATATTTCCATTGATTGAGTCTGACTGTCTAGTTGATTCTCTTGGAATTAACTTGGAGTTGTCCATACAGATTGCTAAGCGAAATATTGGGTGTGGTTGTTGTACCCACGCTTTTTCATTCAATCAATTTATATAATTGATTGACACTTGAACATTAGTCTTTGGTACTGTTCAAGTTGTTTCACATAATAATCAGGCTCGCGGATTTCTATCTGTTTTATTTGCTGATTACATTGTGAAACAGAGATACAACTTTTGGACATATTTCCATTGATTGAGTCTGACTGTCTAGTTGATTCTCTTGGAATTATATTGGACTTTGTCTATATAGATTGCCTAAATGAAATATTGGGTGAGGTTGTTAGACCCCCGCTTTTTCACACATTACTAATTTTTATTCTCTAGAGTTATGCATTAATTGCTGGTAATTAAAGCATATAAAATCAAAAACCTTTTGTAGTATAAAAGATAGGAATAGAGAAAGAGAAGGATTCTATATTGATCAGAGTTATTAGGTTACATGGATATAATACATGTATATACATGGGGATGGGAAAACCAAAAGACATTTGTTTTGGGCCATACATCTATGGGTTGTAAGCCCTACAACACTCCCACTTGTGCAGTTCAATAAAACTTCATATGTAGTGTTTCACATATAGTGCTTCGAATGTAGTTCTTCAAATGTCGTCCTCTCCTTGATGACTTGTTTCGAAATCAATTGCCTCATTAAAACTTTGACAAGGAAAAACTCAGTGGGAGAAAACCTTGGTACAACTCTTCACATGTAGTAATTCACATGTTGTCTCGTACTTTACATGTAGTTCATCACATGCAATACGATCTTCAAAGATCGACGATTCTAAGTTAATTGCCTCGTTAAAACTTTGTTAGGCTAACCCAGAGGGACAAAACCTGAACTAAAGAAAAAGAGTACAATATTAAGAAAACTTAATTAGAACATAGTTGGACTCGGATATGTTGCCTCATTAAAACCTTGACAAGGAAAACCCAGTGGGACAAAGCCTTGACGAAGGGAAAAGAGTACAACGCGACAGATGCAAGTAAAGGTGATCTGTTCCTCATGATCACTTTGCTTTGTTGAAGTTGACTAGTTTCTTCATAGCTCCTAATGCAGAAAATGCTCGTTTGAAAGACAATAGCCATAGCTAGGAAATTACTTCCTGGTGTTTTTATGTTGTTTCATTAAAAACCCTTGCCGAGTAACAAAACCCTGTGGGAAAAAGCAACCTCGGTAAAGGAAAATAGTTCAACACACCATTAGATACTCCCCCTGATGTCAGACAATTTTCATTAGTCTAATGCAGTCAAAATGAGTTTATCACACTTTACTTTGGTGACTTGAATGTTTATAGGACCATGTTGTTGATTCTGGAAGTTACGTTGCTTAACGGACTATCGTGTTTCATTTCTTTGATTCAGATATTTTCAATAATATCAATGCGATCTTTATGTCTTCAACGTTCAACATACTTGATGTTTTTAGTATCGTCTCACTAAAAACCTTGTCGAGTAACAAAACCCTTTGGGAAAAACTATTCTCGATCGAAAGGAAAAAGAGTACGATACAGCTTCAATTTCGAAGTAAATTATGTTGACATCATATCCTTGGATCCTCCCCCTGATGTCGTCATATCCCCTTGATTACTTTCAGAGTTGTTCCAGACTGTTCCTTTAGTCATGTACTTTTCGAAACTGAATATCGGTAATGACCTAGAAAATAGTCTACTGTATCTCCCCCTGATTACTTTCGTTGGAGAAGAAATTATTGGTCATTTATAATCAACAACTTTTGGATTGCACTTTCATTAGCATTCCTTTTAATGTCTTTGCAGGGATAAAACGAATTTATGTCAATGGTTACTTTTAAGTACATGATTACATTCACTATACCATTCCAATGACGTTGTGTTGGCGCTGAGCTATATCTAGCTAACAAGTTCCTTGAGGATGCAAAATTTAATCGAGTATATTACTATACTAAGTATAGCAATGCGTATATTGTACTTAGATATGGGAATTTCATCCCCAACACATCTTCGTCATCTTCCTTTAGACAAAATGGTCACTTACTTACATCTGAACCTCGACTAATCATGGGAGTGCTATCAGGATGCATAGTCTTTATTAAATTACCTGACAACTTTAGACATATGCAAACTGGTGGAATAATATACCACAATCTCAGTATTCGGTCGAGCTTTCCCCAGATTTTTCATCTCAAATTCGGACTTCAAATAGCTTTTAAGGTCTCTTATTACATCAAGAGTACCCATCATGTCTGTACCATCGACATAGATAGCTATAATTCCAAATCAGGAACTTTCTTGTGAATACGCAAGGAAAAATAACTTACTTGTCTATCCCCTCCAAATCAAATAGCCACTTAGACGGGTATACCACATCCGCCTGATTGCTTTTATCTATAAGTGAGCGTTCTTTCTAACTATAAACGCACTCTGTGGTTTAGAGTCACTTGATTTAGGTAACAAAAGTCTATCAAGTACTTTTGTAAATATCTTCTATCTCTTGATTCTTTTAGAGATACGTAACAACCACATACATATGCTGCATTTCAAGTCCTTTTGAAATTACCAAGCTAACTAAGTAACGGAACACTATAAAGTTCATTACAAGAGAACAATTCCAGGGCTTTGTGAGAAACCTCGCGCCACAAGGCGAGTCTTTATACTTTAAGACTGCTTTCTTCTCATTATGCTTTGTGACAAATTAATCATGTATGCCCAATAGTCTTTACACTTGGTTGGTTAGCACTACCACACCAAATACCTGTATATTTGTCAAAGAACCAAGTTCTACCTGGATTGTATAGGCCAAATATGCTCTTCGTTGAAATTAAGCAACAAGGAGCTTGGTTCGATCTCATATTGCGTTATTTCTTTAAGCAAGCTATATAAGAAATTAATCATCAAATGCTCGCATGATCTTTCCATTAACTCGTGCGCATTCTCATAATCCACTTGGGATGTCATTGTTCTCTGGAATCATTAAACTTCGGAGCGTCCTCCATTATTGATTCATGGACATAGTCAGAGACAATCAAATGAGATGATTTCATCAATGATACAAATTAGGTTGTTCCTTACTCATCTACTTCCTTTCTAGGTGAGCATTGATCGAACCTGATGGTCTCTCCATATTCCTTTATGGAGCCACGACCTAACCTACACTTCCACCAAGTGTAGTTGCAACACCTTAGTCTAACCTTGCAGTTTTGTGTGATCTTGCAGGAATATTTGCAGCTGGTATGTATGATCTTGTCACTTTAGCGGCATCAGTGTACATTCTGAAAATCGATTATTCTTTGTCACTTCACATTTACATTTGTGGAGTACAAGAATCAATGTGAGACACAGTGGGAACACACCATGATAATTCCTGTCGTTCCCTTAGAAAATACTTTTTATTATCTCCCCCTAAAGGCGGGAAGACTGTCTCATTAAAACGACAACCCGCAAATCTAGCGGTAAGAGATCTCCTGCCAAAGGTTTAAAATGCGGATAATTGTTGGGAGTAAATATCCAACAAAATTAATTAATCATTTTCGTGACCCATCATAGTACGATGTGGAATCGTAATGGCATATATATAGTGCAACCAAAAATGCGTAAGAACACAAATGTCAGGCTTAAATTCAGTTACCAATTGGTACGCAGACAAGGTCGACTAATATTGGATTCTAAAACGAATTAAGTAAAGATGCGCGTAATATTGCATATCCCCAAGGCAATAAAAGGTAGGTTGGTACGCATAACCAATTCCTTAGACACCATCTGTAACCTTTGATGGTAGCCTCTGCGAGGCCATTGGGTATAAGATGCTCTATATTGATCCTATTAAGCATGCAATATTCATCAAGTCCTTTTGATGTAACTTTTCTAGCATTAACAAGGGTGGTGAGCCTTTGCACTTTGCATTGTGTAATATGTGCTAGGAATTATACAAAAATTAAACGCATCGTTTGTTGTGAGCAATAATTGATTAAATGCGTCGAATCATCCACCAGAGCCATAAATCAGTTGAATGGTCCGCATTCTGCATGGATATATGTTCACTAACAACACTTTATTTCTTTGAAGAATGAGTTATTCACCATTTGCATCTGAGTAAAACAGGATGGTCTCAATCATGTTTTACTGAAGAAAGACTTTGTAAGATGAGTGACGTGCTTCATTACTCTAAAGCATAATGGGGAGAGGCAATGCAAATCTAGTAACTTTAGAAATCACTAATTGTGATAGATGCCATAACTTCTCATTCTATTAGTTCATTGTCTTTTACACTCAAATAAAGTGATGCCCGTGTTAGTACTTTCAAAAAGGAACATTGTGCTACAACCAATGTGCTTTATGGTTATGTCAAAGTCTTTATGAATCAATCCCAATCAGTTCATTGTTGGGGTTAATATGGATTCAATAATTCAAGTTCCAGTGATTTACAATTCACTAGATTGACACATTAATTTTCTAAGAATATGCTTCCTTCCACATTCATTATAAATAATTTATAGATGCAATCAAATTCATTCTCACTGTAAGTTTCCAAAAAGGTAGGTAATAGTTCACGCATGAACACCCTTTGCACATAACAAGGTGCGATTATCCCTTAGTACATTCAGAGATTATGCGACTTTTGGTCTTTATTCCATCTTGGCAACAAATTTTTGAGCAGCGCTTCGCTCGATGATCCAATCATCGTTGTTACATTATAAGGAGTTAGTTCAACAACTAGTGTATATTCCTTAAGATAGTCAATTGGCCAGGCAAAATTCTTGTTGCCATTAAAGTTGATGTGAAAATTGGTTGCTATTATGATGCACACATTACATTGTATATACCAACATCTATGACCAGGTGCATTTCCAACTCTTTCATTTATGATGGGAGCTAGAGTTATATTTTAGCTTCATCCCATATTCAGTTGATAAATGTACTTTGGTGTCATTACTACTGTAGAAAAAAATACATCTTTGTCTCATGATATATATGTCCCTTTTCACATGCTTTATATGAGTCGGTACTTCTAACCCTCATTACTTCGGGGTTCTTTCCATTTTCAATTTCTCTACATTTAGCTTAATTTGAGAATATTCATTATCTCAACAGGCCAAGAGAATCTCACTACACATGTACTGGTTCATTAGTATCATGGATGAAGTAGAGAAATAAAAAAATTATGAATTATTTCACCTTTTGTGAGTTCTTCCACAAAAATTGGAATACATGTGATTTTATTTCCAACATATCTTTTGAAAATATCGACTCTTTAATAGTCGAGCAAATTAATTACATCCCACAAAATATTCAAATTTAGGGAAAAATAATGGTGCTCAAGTATTTCTAAATTTCAAATGAATACATTGGAATCGAGTTGGTACAACCAATTGAACAAAAGACACCATTCAACTAAAGCCAATATCATATTCAAGAGAACAAAATAGTATTAAGACCAAAATTCTTAATGATCGAAACCAATGAATTTAAATTGACCATTTATATGATATGGACTTATCTTAAGGGAAAAAAAAGAAGAAGAACTAGGCATGTTCTAAAAACCAAATAAATAAACCCAACAAATACTCAATGTAAAGATCCGCATTAGTTACATACCTCAAGTTCTGGTTCCCGCTGTACATAGCCAAAATCGGAACAGCCTTAGTCGCGCACCGTCCATCCAAAACCGGAACGCGTCGAAACAGTACCGGGTCAAATCGGATCGGAACAGTACTAGGCCAAATCGGATCGGAACAGAGATTTTCTTTCTCCTCCGTCTTCCTTTTCTCTTTCGTTTTCGAGCCTCTAATCCTTCTCCTTCGATCCTCACATGATTCTATCGCCCAGACTAATAGCCCACAATACAGGCACACAAATCCATTATTATATTATACTATAAAATATTAACCACTTAATTGAAATTGATGGGATTTGCATACGTACAAGTTGTGCAAGACAAATTACAACATACATCAAATCAAATCCCTACCACAGATTCAATATCCCAGATACGCATGGTTATACAGTCACAATTTCAAATCAATTTTCTACCACTGATTTAATATACCCAAAGTTGAAATCACAAAACAGGGCAGATTCTAAAAATGAAATCAAAAATAGGGAAAAGGAGGAAAAATATATATATATATATGGGACAAAACAGATCCAACTTATCTGATTTGATTCCAGCGATTTCAACATTAGCTTGATGTTAATTACAAAACTGCGTTGATGTAAATCGTCCATGTAGAAAAAATAAAAATCTACCAATCCAATCTAACTCTGCGGTATATCATCGTGCATGATAACGTTTTGTAGTATAAAAGATAGGAACAGAGAAAGAGAAGGATTCTATATTGATTAGAGTTATTAGGTTACATGGATATAATACATGTATATACATGGAGATGGGAAAACCAAAAGACATCCGTTTTGGGCCGCACATCTATGGGCTAAGCCCTACAACAAAACCTTAATTAATAGATTTTTAATTTATTTCGGCACAGGATCTCCTTGAGTACCAAGGAATATCTTTGAACAATAAATGATAAGAGTTCCTGCTCGTGTTCAAAGTATGTAGACATCTTTTCACTGTAAATTTTTATTTCATATTTACATGGATTTACTTCTTGGAATAAGTTATACCACACTTCCAAACAAGTTTAGAATTGGTTTGCCAGTATTCCAAGACTACTATGTGATTGGTCATACCAAATCACAATGGTTGGTTGTGATCGGTCCTACCAAGGGACATACATGGGTTCGGATCGGTTATACCAATCACTAGGATCTGTTATACCTAAATATGGTACCTACTTGTGATCGGTCACACCAGTCACTAGGATCGGTTACACCAATTACAAGGATCGGTTCCATCTACACATGGTATCTACTTGTGATCGGTCACACCAGTCACTAGGATCGGTTACACCAATTACAAGGATCGATCACACAACACTTATGATCGGTCACACCAATTACAAGGATCGATCATGCCATCTCATGGTGATTACTTAAGATCGGTTACACCAATTACCAGGACCGGTCATACCAAATCATAAGTCTAGGAATTATGATCGGTTATACCAAGATGCATAACCTGAGTTAAGATCGGTTCTACCAACTCACACATATTGGTCATCCAAAGATATGCAATGAATAGCCAGACCAATAATCCTATTAATTTCCCTTTCGATTCACGAAACAAGTTCATGAATGTACTTCCTTTAAACAAATGTAAAACATTGTTTCCTAGGATGAAATCTTCACCATAACCCATACACATAATCATAACACTATATACAAGATTATGTGGATGTCATATCTACGAAGTTCAAAAGATAAATGTTATACTTTGTAGTCTAATTCCTTAATACTATGATCATACTATTATGATCATGTCACATCACTAGAGTATTATATACAATATGTACAATATATACAGCTTCACAGTTATGTTTTCAATATAGCACGACTTGAAAGATACGTTAGGAATGAAACAGTTCAATTCAATATTACTAACCTCAAGTGGAAGGATGATGTCGTCATTGTAGTTCGTTACTTCTTCACATTCTTCAGGTCTTCGGAGTAATACTTGTATGTCTCAACATTCCTAGACTTTCTAGTCTAACCTAAACGAAGTTGACTCTAGTATTTAATCAAGCGACTCTAGATGAGTTTTGATACTAAAATATGACAACCAAACTTGACATACCAACGCTTGGTGAGTTCAACCGAGCTATGCTCTAACAATCTCCCCCTTTATCAATTTTAGTGACGAAATTATTATTACATATGGAGCTAAACGAATTACAAAATATCTCATTCTTCATACACCTGATTCAAAGTTTCAACAGCACAATAACCTGCATATATTCAATCAACAAATGTCGTTGTTGACATTTGAATAACAAAAGCTTTTACTCCCCCTAAAGGCAAGCTAGATAAATATTCAATCCGGACATCTTTGTTATTCCCCTTTTGTAGTAAGAATTACTACACGACAATATGATATGTTTCTCCCCCTTAGTCAATGCTTTACTTGATGTGATTTTAATTGTTGTAGAAAAAGTGGTAATAAGATTCGTTCAACTCGGACTTGTGAAGAATAATTTTTAGACTTAATTAAGAAAACTAGAAAAATCAAAATAATGTCTTGGTCAAGATTATAAAAAGCACTGAGACTCAGGATTCCACCAAATTCCATTCATGTGATTCAAATAATAATTCCAATCAATTATAGCTCAAATATTAAAAATATGGACCCTTATTCTTTGCCAAAAGTAGATTTTTGAAAAGCAATGACTGTAAATCAAAAGCATGATGTATAAAAAATGCATTGACCAAGCATACATCATCAAACAATATCACACCCATTCAATAAAAATCATAAATCAATTAAAAATCAATGCAAATAGTCATAAAAGAATTTTTAGAATTACCACATGCGTGAAATAGGGCTTCCTCCGTCATCCCAGTGTTGGGGTTTAGCTCCTCATGGTAAAAACATGCTCAAAAGATAGAAACATGGCTCAAAAGGTGTTTTTATTGAAGTAAAATAATATTACAGCGAATCTGCAACGCTTTTCTGGCGTTACAGAAATCACCGATACAACTGAAGTGCTGTTAATAAACGATAAATCAGTTCTGTAGTTGAATATAAGACTGCTTCTGCGACGGTCCGGTGTGGGTCGAAGTTCTTCGTGTTCTTCAGCAGCAGCAGCAGCAGCGGGTTTCCTGCAACTTTGATTTTTCAGCTCTGTGGTGTTCTAAACTTCCCCTAACTTTCGACACCTCTTCTATATGACCCAACCAACCTATTTATATCAAAAAGACCGATTAAATCTCTCAAAATCTTCCAAAATCTCTTCCTTTCTCTTCACGGCAAAGTTGCGGCAATTTCTTGTTTTAGAATTTCCACGCGTTTCTGAGCTTTCCTTTTGATTCTAAACTCTTCCTTAGATAGATATCAAGCTTTGGGAAGGTTTATAGCACTTTAATCTCTCTAAAATTTCCTAAAATCGGTCACACACGTGACTTTCCATATTTTGTTGTTGAGATAAAAAACCGTCGATTGAGCCCAGTTTAATCGATTTCAACACCCGTGTTAGATTCCTAAACCCATAAGGAGTATACCCTATGAAAATCAGAGGTTTAATCGACCTCAAACTCCTCCAAATCACTACCACCAAAACTGCTAGAAACGTGTTTATTTTCCCGCCAATTTTCATTTTCATAACGTGAAGAAATGGAGTCCCCCTATCCAGTCCCGGTCTGTGTTTAGTAGCTGCTTGGAAATGGGTTACCCATTATCCAAAATGAGAGTCCGAATAGCAAATGTCCTTCCAGGTGTCTTTAACAACTTTTCGAGCCAATTTCGCCGCAAAAGCCTATTTCTCCAAAAACACCTACAAAGAGATAAAATACAAAAATTAGTACAAAAATGGGTACCCATTTCCAAGCAGCTAATTTTGTACTAATTTTGGTATATTGTTAGTACCCATTTTTGTATTAATTTTGGTATTTTATATCTTTGTAGGTGTTTTTGGAGAAATAGGCTTTTGCGGCGAAATTGGCTCGAAAAGTTGTTAAAGACACCTGGAAGGACATTTGCTATTCGGACTCTCATTTTGGATAATGGGTAACCCATTTCCAAGCAGCTACTAAACACAGACCGGGACTGGATAGGGGGACTCCATTTCTTCACGTTATGAAAATGAAAATTGGCGGGAAAATAAACACGTTTCTAGCAGTTTTGGTGGTAGTGATTTGGAGGAGTTTGAGGTCGATTAAACCTCTGATTTTCATAGGGTATACTCCTTATGGGTTTAGGAATCTAACACGGGTGTTGAAATCGATTAAACTGGGCTCAATCGACGGTTTTTTATCTCAACAACAAAATATGGAAAGTCACGTGTGTGACCGATTTTAGGAAATTTTAGAGAGATTAAAGTGCTATAAACCTTCCCAAAGCTTGATATCTATCTAAGGAAGAGTTTAGAATCAAAAGGAAAGCTCAGAAACGCGTGGAAATTCTAAAACAAGAAATTGCCGCAACTTTGCCGTGAAGAGAAAGGAAGAGATTTTGGAGAGATTTAATCGGTCTTTTTGATATAAATAGGTTGGTTGGGTCATATAGAAGGGGTGTCGAAAGTTAGGGGAAGTTTAGAACACCACAGAGCCGAAAAATCAAAGTTGCAGGAAACCCGCTGCTGCTGCTGCTGCTGAAGAACACGAAGAACTTCGACCCACACCGGACCGTCGCAGAAGCAGTCTTATATTCAACTACAGAACTGATTTATCGTTTATTAACAGCACTTCAGTTGTATCGGTGATTTCTGTAACGCCAGAAAAGCGTTGCAGATTCGCTGTAATATTATTTTACTTCAATAAAAACACCTTTTGAGCCATGTTTCTATCTTTTGAGCATGTTTTTACCATGAGGAGCTAAACCCCAACACTGGGATGACGGAGGAAGCCCTATTTCACGCATGTGGTAATTCTAAAAATTCTTTTATGACTATTTGCATTGATTTTTAATTGATTTATGATTTTTATTGAATGGGTGTGATATTGTTTGATGATGTATGCATGGTCAATGCATTTTTTATACATCATGCTTTTGATTTACAGTCATTGCTTTTCAAAAATCTACTTTTGGCAAAGAATAAGGGTCCATATTTTTAATATTTGAGCTATAATTGATTGGAATTATTATTTGAATCACATGAATAGAATTTGGTGGAATCCTGAGTCTCAGTGCTTTTTATAATCTTGACCAAAACATTATTTTGATTTTTCTAGTTTTCTTAATTAAGTCTAAAAATTATTCTTCACAAGTCCGAGTTGAACGAATCTTATTACCACTTTTTCTACAACAATTAAAATCACATCAATTTTTGGCGCCGCCGACGCGGATTTGTTTTTAGATTTAGAGTTTTTAGATTTATTTTTCTTTGTTCTTTTTTACGTTTCTTTGGGTATTTTTCTGTGTGCTACAGGCTTTGGAGTTTTGATCGAAAAGAAAAAGAAGTTGTCAAGGAGTTTGGTGATTTCATAAAGACTTGGAGCTAAAGCTTAAAGCGAAAAGAACGGAGGAAAGACGAAGATTTTTTTTTTTAATTAATTAGAAAAAAAAAATTTAGATTTTTTTTTTTAGAAATTGTAAATAGGACTTTATTTTTGTAAATTTTTATTTTTAAACCTTTTTTATATATTTGGACATTGGACTTTGGACATTATTATTTTTAAACCCTAAGGAAGGGTTAAAATTAAATATAAACTGTTTGCAGGGAAGGACGACGATTACGATATCGTCTCGGCCCCTCGGGTTCTCACATTGACACAGGAGTCAGTGGCCCGAGTCGACTACAGCGGTTCTTCGCCCGTCTGGTACGGGAGGTAAACTTTTAAACACCTGTGAATCCCCTGTCAGCGGGTTTACTGTCTTCCTTAAGGTGCATATATGCTGAGGAATTGAATACGTACATTTATTTTCCTAGTAAAGGGCAAGGCCTGGCCATATAAGATAAGAGTTCGGATTTCATCACCATTCTCTTCTTGCCCGCTTTAGGAAAACGATACCAAACGCGATCCCAAGCCTAAAATTTTGATTAGAACGAGACCGATAAGGTAACGAGCTTGTAGGAAAGTCGTTTGAAAGGACTGTATTGGGTATTTTGTTAGCCTAACTCAAAGTTCAGGAAGATTACTATAAGTCAATTAGAGTCTCCTTGTAACCCAGGGAAGCGTTGCCAAAGAGGTGGGGGTATCAAAGCTCCTCAGAGCTTCCTCTACCTCTCTTTGATTTACTTTATTCGGATCGATCTAGAGAGGTTTGCTAAAACTATACCCAGTCGCCTTTTGGGAGATTAGAAGCTGGTTTAGAAACAATCTAAGTGGAGCCATCATGCTTGTTGTTTGCTAGATTTTATAGGTTTGATTTGGTCGAGTCAGACTTGTTTGTGATTGTGTAGAATTCCCTTGCAATTAAGAATGTCGAACTGGTATGATAGAAGCCAATACAATGAGTATCGACCTGAATTTGAATATGGAAATCATCATTTTTATGACCATGGTGGGAATAGTAGTTGGGAATGCAAACCTTTTCAAGGTTATGGTTCATACCATGGTGAGCCCAATTACTATCCACACACACACCGGTCATACGAGCAAGAAAATAAGGATTATTATAGTGCTAGTACCTCGTCTTTGGACAATACACCAGACCAATAAGAATTACTACACGACAATATGATATGTTTCTCCCTCTTAGTCAATGCTTTACTCTTTCGTTAGATATAACGTTTAAGCACAATTGTCCTTTCCTAGTGATTAAAAATAACTTGTTTACTCCATAATATTTCTCCCCCTTTTTGTCACAAAATGACAAAGGTTCGAGCAAATAAAGGACAAACCGAAAGAATCTTACAAATCTATAAGACTTGTATACAACCTATAAGAGTTAAGCACGAAGGTTTCACATACCATTTTAGATAACAAGTATTAAAACCGAAACTACAAAAGTAATTTAGTTTCAATATGTTATCAAGGAAACAATTGCCCGAAGCAATTTTCTCTATAATCCAACAATTTGACTAAGATCCTCAATTCCCTTGTTGGACCGGTTGCGTATGCACAATCGCTTGTTTCGATAAGACCAAAATAAAGATCAGAATTAACTTTATTTTTCTATTCAGACTCTAATTATTCATACAATAACTTAAACCTTTCCCTTTAGACAAGACAAACACTAGGTTAGTTAACTAGTTTTTCTTTTCAAGGCATTCGATTAGACTTGCATAACCGAATCCTCCAATTGATAAGTCTAACTAAGATCAGAATTAACTTAGTTTCTCTTATCCGGAATCAATTGGACTAAACTAATGATCTCGTATTTTGTTAAGCCTCATACAATAGATACAAACCAAAATAAATTGACTTGTAAAATTATTTTCTTAACCGAAAGAAATTGAAACAAATATAAACATTACATCACCGCAATTGCACCGAATTTTGTTAAGCAAAAACACTTGATACCCAACAATAAAGAAGATACCAAACAATAAGCCAAATAAATTGACACAGTTTTTCTTAACCGGAAACAATTGAATCACATAAACAATCCATACACAACAAAATGAAACATATTAATTGTACCGAAATTTTGTTAAGCAAAAGCAAAATGTATGCAATATAAACAGGCTTTTCGTTACCTCAATTTCCGCACCCACATCTCCCCAGAAAGATATATCATTAAGCGCAAGTTCAAATAAGAACTCTCCCCCAGTGTGTTGTCATCCTCTTGCAAGAACAAAGAAAAACAACAAAAGCAACCTTTACCAGAGAAAGGTTGAATCGGTTTTAACTAATGCGTGCCAATAGCAAAAGTTAAAATCCCGAAACACATATGTTATGTTAAACACAACTCATGTACACACAAATTGATTCAATATATTGTGACTTTTCACATATGAGTTTCAATCGGAACACCTTATGATCCTTTGATAAAGCCTACCAACATGGTCTAGAACTTAATCCCACTAAATCAAAAAGCCACACAAATCATAAGGGTTATATCACATGAGATCGAATATTAGGTTAATAAAACCGAAATCAGACATCTCATAAACCGAAAACACATAAAAAATAATATAAACATCCATTCACAGGCTATGTAATCGGTAACTATCACATGAAACAAAAATTATAATAATTTTATTCATAAATAATAATTGATAGTTTTTATTCAAAATAGACCTTATACAATTCATGAAATAAATCAATACATTGATGTCTATTTTCTGATTAAGTTTCTCAGCATATAACTTAATCCCTAGTGGTGCTCTAATTGTTCACTGAGGTTTCTTCAATGTTCAAACTCTTGAAGCTTGTCTCGAGAGACTTGTCAGCAACCACTTCTTGTTTTTCAAGCTTTTCAACTTTTTCCTTCATGTCTACAAGATCAACTTTTGTTTCTTGAATCCTATCCTTTAGCCAATCTTGATTTTGAACCGTTATTATGAGATTGGTTCTTAGTTCTTCAAAATCATGGATAAAGTTTACCATACTATCAGAAAGTATCCACTTGGTTTCTTTTGGATCTTGAAAGTTGAAACCCAACAAACATGACTCATCTAGGGATCCGGTAGAACTATCAGATTCATAATCAAACATGATTTTTGATATGATCTTTTGCTTCCTTTCCGTACTGATTCCTTGATAATCCTTAACTCTTTGAGCTTCCTCCTTATTTACCTTTGTAATACTGCGAGTTATTGGAGGCATGCTCAAGGATTTAAATAAAAATTAATCAGGGTTTCTCAATACAATCAAGAGAAAGTTTCTCTTAAGAAGAAACAATTTTTCAGACTGAAAATATCCAGGGATTTCCGAATATATATCAAGAATATATTTTGTTTCATGTGTCCGAAATTCTCATGCTGAAAGGTTTATTAAAATTCGAAAATTTCAATTAAAACCTAATTATGGAAGATCGTGATAAATATGAACAATTTTTTTAGACAGACTTTTCTCCCTTACAAGAAATAGAGGCATCTTTGACAGCAGTGGAAGTTTCTGGTTGAGAAGGATTTGTAGCTTTGACAAATTTTACCTCTTTGCTAATATTTGAAGCATCTATTCCCTTATAGCCCAATCCTCGTGTATCAAGATGATTTATACTTGCTTCTAACATTAAGGTTAAATTGTTTGAGCGAACATTGAACCTTTTAAGGTCCAAAATTTCATCTTCCAACGTCTTGATTTTATCAAGAGCACCAGCTAGATCAGCCTTATGCGTTTTTCTCGTGAGAGACATTCACCTTCTTTCTCTTCAAAGTTCTTTTTTTGAGAGTTAATCCTTGCATCATAATCAACAAGTTTTTCTTCCAACAATTGTACTTTTTCAAGAGCGGCATCGCAATCTTTCTCTAAAAGTTCCGCTCGAGAAAGACTAGCACTTGATTTGTCATCAAGATTCTGTATATGTTGAGAATCATTTTTGTTTGCTTCCTCAAGGAAATTGTTAAGCCTTTCTTTCAGAGAATGAAACTCTAATGAAGCTTCTCTTTTTAGAGAATCAAATTTAGACTTTGAGGAGGCAAGATCAATAACAAGTTGATCATTCTTAGCTTTCAGACAATTTATATTGTCTAGAAGCTTTCCTTCTCTTTATAATGCATGAATTAGTTCACTTGAACATGAGAGAAATTTTTCGCTTAATTCTTTTGGATGAAATATTTATATATTCGATGAATCAATTTTTTTCTCGTCATCAAGAAGAGATTTTTCAGAGTCTGAATCATTGATTGCGAATATAGGACTTAACTTAATTTCGTCTTGAGAACATTCAGACTTATTCTCAGAAGAGCAAGTAGAACTTGATGAAGAAGCCCCTTTTAAACATTTTTTAAAATAAAAACTTTCAACATCTTGTGATACGTTAACTGAGTCTTTCTTTAGTTTTCGCTCTCGCTTAACTCTACTTTGACTCATGTCTTATAGGTTGGATCGCACCAAACATAGATTGTTAAATATTTTTGTGTTTGCCTGCTCTAATACCAATTGAAAAGACGAGGGTACCCAAATACACCACAATCTTTAAAATATCCACCTATAAGTCCTCTTACCGAAAGTGATTGTCTATGGACAAAGTCGAGATAATACTACAGATCGGTATTCACACTTTGTGATCGTCTATGGATACGATATCTAGACAATACAACAATCAAAGTGTGATTACTTGATAATAGGCTCGGACTTAACCAAACTCTATAGGATCACTATCAAGTAATAAGGAGTTAACATTTGTGTATTTTACTTTTAATTATAATAAACAATTATAATTACGGAAATAGAAAAGTAAAAGACACGGCAAGATTTTGTTAAAAAGGAAGCCGCAAATGCAGAAAACCCCCGGGACCAAGTCCAGAATTGAATACTCTCAGAATTAAGCCGCTATACAAAATCTAAACCAACTTCGTATAATTGAGACCAAGCAACTAAACCTAATTCACTTAGTTTCTTCAGTATCCCTGCGCTTCCGACATTCAATAAGTGCACGCACTGGAACAATTCCTTTGGATCGTATTCTAAACAGTAAAGGAACAATAAATCTGTTTGGTAACAATTCTATTGATTATTTTAAGATAAAGATATCTCAAGTCATATGCAAAGCCTCTTCCGTTTAAACTAATAAACTCATTTGCCTGGTTAGATTAATCTATCCAACAACTATTGAAGTAGCAGAGTTTAGATTTGCAATCAATCAGTATAGAACCCAACAAGAAACTATAAAGCAATGCCGATCTCAAACAACTAATCAATCGAATAAATCCGATTCTAGTTGGATCCCAGCCGATCAAGGTTTGGTTCCACACAAATATATGAGAAACCAATATGGAAACTTCTTTGTCTTCAAATCTTCTTTAATCTTCAATTAAACCTGCACAACACCACTTGAATCTCTTGTGATCAATCACGTACAGAACGGAGTCTGTTAACAATGGATTATCACAAGATGTCTTTAGATCTATAAACAGTTCTAAAGATCCCGTCGACACTTCGATCTAGTTTGAGTGAATCTTATATCAGAACAGAACATTCTCAAGAATAAACAAACAAAGTGCAATCAAAGTTCAACAACCATTTGTCAATCAAATCAATCGAAAACTAATAAACTGCAATTATTTAGTTTCCCACCAATGGTACTCGTAGAGCTTCTTGATCCCACAGAAGTCTTTAAACGAACGGTCGTAAGAGATTTCGCCTAATTAGGGTACTTTCCTCTCCGAATAGACGGATCCACCAGAAACAACAAAAAGATGAAAGTTTCCTGGCTCTTAGGATAGTTTGCTAGAATGAAAACTTAGGTATTTTTAGACCAAGGATGTTTGGACACCAAGGAATTTCCAAAATCGAATATTCTCAAGATATGCAATAAATTCCCAAATCGGTTTTCATAATTCCTGGAAATGCTTTGTCCAATATTTTCCGAAATCTCTCAATAGAAAATCTCCAATTAGTAAATGAACATTACTAATTTTCATTCTCTAGAGATATGCATTTAATTGCTGGTAATTAAAGCATATAAAATTAACAAGCTTAATTAAAAGATTCTTAATTTATTTAAGACCGGGATCTCCTTGAGTAATTATAGAATAACTTTGAACAATAAAAGATAAGAGTTATTATTCGTGTTCAAAGTATGTTGACATCTTTAGGTAATTGGTTCTACCTTATAAAAGTAATCAGGTAGGAGTCGATATTACCCAGTAAAAATAATCAGGTAGGAATCGATATTACCCAATAAAAATAATCAGGTAGGATCGATTACACCTATCACTAGGATCGGTCACACAAGTTACCAGGTCCGGTTACATCAGTTACCAGGATCGGTTACATCAATTACCAGGACCGGTTACACCAATTACCTTATAAAATTAATCAGGTAGGGACCGATTACGACCTCATAAAAACAATTAGGTAGGATCGGTTACACCTATATATGGTATCTACTTGTGATCGGTCACACCAGTCACTAGGATCGGTTACACCAATTACAAGGATCGATTACACAAACCTTTTGTGATCGGTCACACCAATTACTAGGATCGGTCACACCAATTACTTAGGATCGGTTACACTAATTAAATAAAACTAGTCATACCAAATCATAAGTCAGGCATTGTGATTAGTTATACCAAGATACATAACAAGTTATGATCGGTTCTACCATCTCACACATATTGGTAATCCAAAGATATGCAATGAATAACAATACCAATAAGCCTAGCGATTTCCCTTTCAATTCATAAAACAAGTTCATGAATGTACTTCCTTTAAACAAATGTAAACATTGTTTCCTAGGATGAAATCTTCACCTTTACCCATACACATAATCACAATAACATTCATACGATTATGTCGATGTCATATATACGAAGTTCAAAAGTTAAGCGTTATACTTCGTATTCTAATTCCTTAATACTATGATCATGTGATCATGTCTCACTACTAGAGTATAATCATTCACAGCTTCCCAGTTATGTTTTCAATATAGCACGACTTGAAAGATACGTTAGGAATGAAACAGTTCAAGTTAATATTACTAACCTCAAGAGGAAGGATGATGTCGTCGTTGTAGCTTGTTACTTCTTCACATTCTTCGGGTCTTCGAGTAATACTTGTATGTCTCATAATCCTAGACTTTCTAGTCTAACCTATACGAAGTTATCTCTACTACATAATCAAGCGACTCTTAGATGAGTTTTGATTCACTAAAATATGACAACCAAACTTGACATACCAACGCTTGGTGGGTTCAACCGAGCTATGCTCTAACAATCTCCCCCTTTGTCAATTTTAGTGCCAAAACTCTTAATACATATGGATAAACAAATTACAAGAATTCATTAAACATACGCTTGATTCCAAGTTTCAACAGCACAATAACCTTCATATATTCAATTAATAAATGTCGATGTTGACATTTGAATAACAAAGCTAATACTCCCCCTAAAGGTAAGATAGGTAGATTTTCAATCCGAACATCTTTGTTATTCCCCTTTTGTAGTCAAGATAACTACAACAACAATATGATATGTTGCTCCCCCTTAGTCAATGCTTTACTCTTTCGTTAAATATAACGTTTAAGCACAATTGTCCTTTCCTTAGTGATTACAAATCACTTGTTTACTCCATATATTTCTCCCCATTTTTGTTACAAAATGAAAAAGGTTCGAGCAAATAAAGGTCAAACCGAAAGGATCTTACAAATCTAAAAGACTTGTACAACCTATAAGAGTTAAGCACGAAGGTTTCACATACCACTTTAGATAACCAATATCAAAACCGAAACTACAAGTAATTTGGTTTTAATATGTTATCAAGGAAACAATTGCCCGAAGAAATTTTCCCTAATAGTTTAACAAATTGACTAACAAACTTAGTTCTCTTGCTAAACCGATTGTAAACATACAATCGCTTATTTCGATAATACCAAAATAAAGATCAGAATTAACTTTATTTTTCTTATCAGATTCTAATTATTCAGACAATAACTTAGACCTTTCACTTTAGACAAGACAAGTACTAGGTTAGTTAACTAGTATTTCTTGTCAAGGCATTCGATTAGACTTGAATAACCGAATCCTTTAATTTGATAAGTCTAACTAAGATCATAATTAACTTAGTTTCTCTTATCCGGAATCGAATTGGACTAAACAAATGATCCCGTATTTTTTATAAGCCATAAACAATACATACAAACCAAATAAATTGATTTGCATAATTATTTCTCTTAACCGGAAGCAATTGAAACAAACATAGACATTATAACACCGCAATTGCACCGAAATTTCGTTAAGCAAAAACACTTGATACCAAACAATAAAGATCAAACAATAAGCCAAATAAATTGACACAATTTTTATTAACCGGAAACAATTGAATCACACACACACATAATGGAATACATATCAATTGTATTGAAATTTTGTTAAGCAAAAGCAAAATATATGCAATATAAGCAGGCTTTTCTTAAACAGAAAAACGATTAACTAACAAATTCATTACCTCAGATTCCACATCCTCTTCTCCCCAGAAAGCTATATCATTAAGCGCAAGTTCAAGTTAGAACTCTCCCCCAGTATGTTGTCATCCTCTCGTAAGAACAAAAGAACAACAACAAAGAGCAACCTTTACCAGAGAAAGGTTGAATCTGTTTTAACTAATGCGTGCCAATAGCAAAAGTTGAAAACCCGAAACACATATGTTTATGCTAAACACAACTCATGTGAACACAAATTGATTCAACACATTGTGACTTTTTACATATGAGTTTCAATCGGAACACCTTATGATCCTTTGATAAAGCCTACTAACTTGGGCTAGAACTTAATCCCGCTAAATCAAAAAGTCACACAAACCATAAGGGTTCACATCATATGAGATCGAATATTAAGGTTATGAAAACCGAAATCAGACATCCCATAAACCGAATACACATAGAAAAAATATAGAAATTCATTCACCTAGATTTGCTTCTTGGAATTGGTTATACCACACTTTCAAACAAGTTTGGAAACAGTTATACCACACGAATTCATATACAAAACAGTTTTAGGCATAACTTTTGCATACGAAGTCCGAATTCAGTGATTTTTGGCTCATTTTAACCGTATAAACAAAAGATACACATATATGACCTGTAGATATCAACATCATAAACTCAAAATTACCGTTTCTATCAAAAGATCAAACATAGATAGAGAAGGTACGAGTATAGAAGAAAAGAAATCTCTCTAAAAATGTTAACCTGTCATATAATAACCGAGAGGTCATGTGCTTAGTTTTTCATGTGCTTCCTCACCTATCATAAGATTGAGCACAAAGGTGAGCATGCACATTCCAACACAACTAGGTTGTGTTTTGGTGAACCTTGTCTTATTCATCAAGGGTGACTAAGACAGAATTATCACTCTTGACCTCTTGCTTGGTTTGTTTTCTCTTGTTCCATCTCTTGTTTTTCTTCTTTGACTTGTGATGAAGAGTGTCATTATCACAACGTTTACTAGTACAAGAGATTTCAGACATGATGTCTTTCTTTAGTCTTTCAAGAAAACTCTTGTAATTATTGTTACCAACAATTAACAGCTGAGAGTCATTCTTGTGACTAACTTTTGGTCTCTTCTTGGATATGGAGGACTTCGGGACCCATTTAGAGTTGGGTTTCGCATGAGCAGCTTTCTGCTTCATACCATTAGGATGATTGTCCTTTTGAATACTTTGCGAAACAACTTTTCTCCAATTTGGAACATCAAATCTTGTCGTAGCATTTACAAAGTCATCTCTATTTCTATATTCGGGTCTTTTATGAGATGACCTTTTCGAGCGATAGGCATAATTTGAACTATCGTTATAATAATTATTTTGCCTAAACTTAGGACAATAACGATTCGAGTTGCTTTGGGGAGCAATCTTAGCCAATTCGTTTGACACAAAAGAAAGTGAATCTTCTATCTTACGAATCTTGCACCCCAATTCCACATTCCCTTTATTACCACAATAACAACAATGCTTAGTAACATACGAAGTATGAGTTTTAATGTTACCTTTATGTGGATCCGCTTGTGAAAAGACGAGGGTACCCAATCTAAAACTTTTCCACCTATAAGTCCTCTTACCGAAAGTGATTGTCTATGGACTGAGTCGAGACAATACAACGAATCGGTATTCACACTTTGTGTGATCGTCTATGGATACAAGATCGAGACAATACAACAATCAAAGTGTGATTACTTGATAAAAGGTTCAGACTTAACCAAACTCTATAGGATCACTATCAAGTAATACGGAGTTAATGTTTGTGTAATTTACTTTAAATTATAATAACAACAATTATAATTGCGGAAAACAAAAGCAAAAGACATAGCAAGAATTTGTTAACGAGGAAACCGCAAATGCAGAAAACCCCCAGGACCTAGTCCATAATTGAATACTCTCAGAATTAAGCCGTTATAAAAAATCAACCTAACTTCTTATAATTGAGACAAAGCAACTAAACCTATAGTTCACCTAGTTTCTTCAGTATCCCTGCGCTTCCGACATTCAATAAGTGCACGCACTGGAACAATTCCTTTGGTTCGTATTCCAAACAGTAAAGGAACAACAAATCTGTTCGGTATCAACTCTATTCAATCCAGTGATATGAGTTAGACAAAGGCTCTTCTGTTTAATCCAATAAACTCCTTTGTCGGGTTTAGATCTATCTAACAAATAACTAACAAGTAGTCGAGTTTAGATTTTGCAATCAATAATAGGATCTATCCAGATACTAAATACTGATGCCGATCTACGCAACTAATCAATCAAAAGATAAACCGATTATAGTTGGATCCCAGCCGATCAAGTTTTGTTGCACACCAAAGATTATGAACCCAAATCAAAAATCTTCTTCGTCTTCAAATATTCTTAAATCTTCAATAAACACCTGCACACAACAACTTGAATCTCTTGTGATCAATCACGCACAGAACAGAGTCTGTTAACAATGGATTATCACAAGACGTCTTTAGATCTACAAACAGTTCTAAAGATCCCGTCGACACTTGGATCTAGTTTGAGTGAATCTTATATCAGAAGAGAAGATTCTCAAGAATAAACAAACTAGGTGCAATCAAAGTTCAATAACCGTTAGTCAATCAAATCAAATCGAAAACTAATAATACTGCAATTATCTAGTTTCCCACCAACGGTACTCGTAGAGCTTCTTGATCCCACAAAAGTCTTTAAACGAGCGGTCATAAGAGATTTCGCCTAATTAGGGTACTTTCCTCTCCGAATAGACGGCTCCACCAGTAACAACACAACAAGGTAGTTTTGCTGGCTCTTAAGATAGTTTACATGAAATGCAAACTTGGGTATTTATAGACCAAGGAAGTTTGGACACCAAGGAATTTCCAAAACCGAAATATTCTTAAGATATGCAATATATTTCCAAATCGGTTTTCATAATTCCTAGAAATGCTATGTCCAAAAATAACCGAAATCCTACTAGAAAATCTCAAATTAGTAAACACACATTACCAATTTTTATTTTCCAGAGATATGCATTTTAATTGCTGGTAATTAAAAGCATATAAAAATTAACAACCTTAATTAAAAGATTCTCAACTTATTTCGGTCCGGGATCTCCTTTAGCTATTAAGGAATATTTTTGAACAATAAAAGATAAGAGTTACTGAACATATTCAAAGTATGTCGACATCTTAATTCTTTGTAAATCCTCTTTCATATTTACAATCTTGGAATCGATTATACCATACTTCCAAACAAGTTTAGAACTGGTTCATCTGATTTCCAAGAACTATGTGATTGATCAAATCAATACACTTATCATGGGTTTACGGTTTTACCAAACACAAGGATCGGTTCTACCTTAATATGGTTACTGGGACCGGTTACATCAGTTACCAAATTGGTCACATCAATTACCAGGACCGGTTACCATATTCTCATGGTATTACTTGTGATCGGTCACACCAGTTACCAGGATCGGTTACACCAATTACAAGGATCGATTACTACTCTTTCGTTATCGTTCACACCAATTACTAGGATCGGTTACACAAATTACTAGGATCGGTTACACCAATTACTAGGATCGGTCACACCGATTACAACTATCGATCATACCATCTTAGGTGATTACTTAGGATCGGTTACACTAATAAAAGTCATACCAATACATAAGTAAGGCATTATGACTAGTTTTACCAAGATACATAACAAGTTATGATTGGTTCTACTAACTCACACATATTGGTAATCCAAAGATATGCAATGAATAACAATACCAATAAGCCTAGCGTTTTCCTTTTCGATTCATAAAACAAGTTCATGAATGTACTTCCTTTAAACGAATGTAAACATTGTTTCCTAGGACAAAATCTTCACCCATACCCATACACATAATCACAATACCATTCATACGATTATGTCGATGTCTTATATACGAAGTTCAAAAGATAAGCGTTATACTTCGTATTCTAATTCCTTAACACTATGTCAACTAGAGTATAATCATTCACAGCTTCGCAGTAATATTTTCAATATAGCACGACTTGAAAGATACGTTGGGAATGAAACAGTTCAAGTCAAAATATTACTAACCTCAAGAGGAAGGATGATGTCGTCGATGTATCTCTTTACTTCTTCACATTCTTCAAGTCTTCAAGTAATACTTGTATGTCTCATTATCCTAATCTTTCTAGCCTAACCTATATGAAGTTGTCTCTAGTACATAATCAGGCGACTCTTAAATTGAGTTGGTATTCACTAAAATATGACAACCAAGCTTGACATACCAACGCTTGGTGGGTTCAACCGAGCTATGCTCTAACAGCTTGCTTTGGTGCTCGATGAGTTTTCTTCTTCTTATCGTTGTTCAACGTTGTTTTCTTGACATTAGCAGAAGTGCTCTCTTTGATTGCTGCTGGTTGAACATAATTCTTAGGCTTGACAGACTTTTCTCCCTTACAAGAAATAAAGGCATCTTTGACAGCAGTGGAAGTTTCTGGTTGAGAATGATTTGTAGCTTTGACAAATTTTACCTCTTTGCTAATATTTGAAGCATTTATTCCCTTATTGCTCAATCCTCGTGTATCACGATGATTTCTACTTGCTTCTAACATTGAGGTTAAATTGTTTGAGCTAACATTGAACCTTTTAAGGTCCAAATTCTCATCTTCCAACGTCTTGATTTTATCAAGAGCACCAGATAGATTAGCCTCAAGGCGTTTTTCTCATGAAAAAAGATATTCACCTTCTTTCTCTTCAAAGTTCTTATGTTGAGAGTTAATCCTTGCATCATAATCAGCAAGTTTTTCTTCCAACAATTGTACTTTTTCAAGAGCGGCATCGCGAACTTTCTCTAAAAGTTCCGCTCGAGAAAGACTAGCACTTGCTTTGTCCTCAAGATTTCTGTATATGTTGAGAATCATTTTTGTTTGCTTCTTCAAGGCAATTGTTAAGCCTTTCTTTCAGAGAATGAAACTCTAATGAAGCTTCTCTTTTTAGAGAATCAAATTTAGACTTTGAGAAGGCAAGATCAATAATAAGTTGATCATTCTTAGCTTTCAGACAATTTATATTTTGTAGAATCTTTCCTTCTCTTTCTAATGCATTAATTAGTTCACTTGGACATGAGAGAAATTTTTCGCTTAATTCTTTTGGATGAAATATTTCTATATTCGATGAAACAATGTTTTTCTCGTCATCAAGAAGAGATTTTTCGGAGTCTGAATCATTGATTGCGAATACAAGACTTAGCTTAATCTCGTCTCGAGAACATTCAGATTTATTCTCAGAAGAGCAAGTAGAACTTGACGAAGAAGCCCCTTTTAAACATTTCTTAAAATCAAAACTTCCAATGTCTTGTGATACGTTAACTGAGTCTTTCTTTAGTTTTCGCTCTCGCTTAACTCTACTTTGACTCATGTCTTATAGGTTGGATAGCACCAAACACGGATTGTTAAATCTTTTCGTGTTTGCCTGCTCTGATAACAATGGAAAAGATGAGGGTACCCAAATACACCACAATCTTTAAAATATCCACCTATAAGTCCTCTTGCCGAAAGTGATTGTCTATGGACAAAGTCGAGACAATACTACAAATCGGTATTCACACTTTGTGTGATCGTCTATGGATACGAGATCGACACAATACAACAATCAAAGTGTGATTACTTGATAATAGGTTCGGACTTAACCAAACTATATAGAATCACTATCAAGTAATACGGAGTTAACGTTTGTGTATTTTACTTTTAATTATAATAAACATATTATAATTGCGGAAATAGAAAAGTAAAAGACACAACAAGATTTTGTTAACGAGGAAACCGCAAATGAAGAAAAACCCGGGACCTAGTCTAGAATCTAATACTCTCACAATTAAGCCGTTATACAAAATCTAAACCAACTTCGTATATTTGAGACCAAGCAACTAAACCTAGTTCACTTAGTTTCTTCAGTATCCATATGCTTCCGACATTCAATAAGTGCACGCACTGGAATAATTCATTTGGATCGTAATCCAAATAGTTTAGGAACAATAAATCTGTTTGGTAACAACTCTATTGATTCTTTCAATATAAAGATATCTCAAGTCATATTTAAAGCCTCTTCCGTTTAAACTAATAAACTCCTTTGCCTGGTTAGATCAATCTATCCAACAACTACCGAAGTAGCAGAGTTTAGATTTGCAATCAATCAGTATAGAACCCAACAAGAAACTATAAAGCGATGCCGATCTCACGCAACTAATCAATCGAATAAATCCGATTCTAGTTGGATCCCAGCCGATCAAGGTTTGTGCTACACAAAGATATGAGAAACCAATATGGAATCTTCTTTGTCTTCAAATCTTCTCTAATCTTCAATTAAACCTGCACAACACCACTTGAATCTCTTGTGATCAATCACGAATAGAACGGAGTCTGTTAACAATGGATTATCACAAGATGTCTTTAGATCTACAAACAGTTCTAAAGATCCCGTCGACACTTCGATCTAGTTTGAGTGAATCTTATATCAGAAGAGAAGATTCTGAATAAACAAACTAGGTGCAATCAAAGTTCAACAACCGTTAGTCAATCAAATCAATCGAAAACTAATAAACTGCAATTATCTAGTTTCTCACCAACGGTACTCGTAGAGCTTCTTGATCCCACAGAAGTCTTTAAACGAGCGGTCGTAAGAGATTTCGCCTAATTAGGGTACTTTTCTCTCCGAATAGACGGCTCCACCAGAAACAACAAAAAGATGAAGTTTGCCTGGATATTAGGATAGTTATCTAGAATGCAAACTTAGGTATTTATAGACCAAGGATGTTTGGACACCAAGGAATTTCCAAAACCGAATATTTTCAAGATATGCAATAAATGCCCAAATCGGTTTTCATAATTCCTAGAAATGCTTTGTCCAATATTTTTCGAAATCTCTCAATAGAAAATCTCCAATTTTTAAATGCACATTACTAATTTTTATTCTCTAGAGATATGCATTTAATTGCTGGTAATTAAAGCATATAAAACTAACAAGCTTAATTAAAAGATTCTTAATTTATTTCGGACCGGGATCTCCTTGAGTAATTAAGGAATAACTTTGAACAATAAAAGATAAGAGTTATTGTTCGTGTTCAAAGTATGTTGACATCTTTAGGTAATTGGTTCTACCTTATTAAAGTAATCAGGTAGGAGTCGATATTACTCAATAAAAATAATCAGGTAGGATTCAATATTACCCAATAAAACTAATCCGGTAGGATCGATTACACCAATCACTAGGATCGGTCACACAAGTTACCAGGACCGGTTACATCAGTTACCAGGATCGGTTACATCAATTACCAGGACCGGTTACACCAATTACCTAATAAAATTAATCATGTAGGGACCGATTACTACCTTATAAAAATAATTAGGTAGGATCGTTTTTTTTTTTTGCTTGATAATAAACTTTTATTGATAACCAAAATGAGTTACATAAATACAAAAATGGAGATCAAAGTGATCCAAATACTAAAAGAAAATGCAATCAGTTTTGGAGGTCAGCTATTTAAACCTATAGTATTTCTGATATTCATTCTCTAAGCTCCCTAGAAAAGAAGGTTTAATATAGAATATTTGTTGGTCTCCTCTTTTAGCTAAGGAGTCAGCTGAGAAGTTGACCTCTCTGTAACTGTGGATGAATTCACATTCTGTGACAGTGCAGCATATTTTTTTCCATCTGGAACAAGCAAACCATGGAATTTTAAGATTCTTAAAAGCCTCAATGACTGTTTTAGAATCTGATCTAAACATCAGTCTTCTAAATCCATTGCTTATGGCCCATTCACCAGCACATATCACTGCCATTACCTCTGCATAATAGTTTGTTGCAACTCCAAGCCCTCCTGTAATTGCTATCACATATTCTCCTTCATTGTTTCTGGCAATAAAACCATATCCAGAGTCACCAGGATTTCCTCTTCAAGCTCCATCACAACAAATAAGGAGCTGATCTTTATGTGGCAGTTTAAAAGTTATCTCTTGAATAATATAGGCTTTTATCTTTCTACATTTCATTCCAAATTCTTTTAGAATCTGGAGATCATAAGACGTGTTCCACATTATAGCCTTCATTCTCACCTCACATTCTGCAGTAAGTTTCATGATTCTTGTCTTCAGATTGAGTTCATTAAATGTCTCGCCTTCATATGCACATCTGTTTCTTTGAAACCAAATTTCCTTGAGAGAAATAAATGCAGCAGTCCTCCACACTTCTTTCACAGCAGGGCTTTTAGATTTAGCAGCTTTAAATACTTCATCAAAAGATCTTGGATTTATAAAACAGAACATGCCACCTAGCCAGTTCCAGATAATTTCACTATAATTGCAATTTCATAGTATATGATCAAGTGTTTCCTCAGAGTTTTTGCAGAAGTGGCACCTTGAAGCAATTTGAAATTTTCTTGATTTCATCTTTTCATCTGTTGCACAAATTCCTCTAACTAACTTCTAGATATTACTTGAAATACTAGGATGAACAAAGTGATGCCATACCTGAGAAGTCCATTGTAGTTTAGGTTATTTTGTTCTTATACATTCCAGAGCTGATGATACAGTGAATGATCCAGTGATAGTGCCACTCCAGATTCTTCTATCTTTTTCATTGTTAGTTACTGGAAGTTCATTTACATCTATCATCTGTAATATTTCTTCAGGTATTACCCATTCCCCATCCAACAACAAATCTGCAACCTTCATATTAGGGAATTGTAGCATATAAGAGTTTTCAGGGAATATTTCAGATAATGCTTTATTCTTCACCCAATTGTCTTTCCAAACTGAAATTATTTCTCCATCTCCCACTATCCACCTTATATTATTTTTTACATCTTCTGCAATCCATTTCAAGCCTGGAAGGATAAATGATTTTTTATAATAACCAATCCATTCTCTATGTTTAGTAAAGAATTTTTCTTGAAAATATCTGGCCCATTCTTCAGTGTTGTTATGTATTTTCCAAAGCAATTTCATGAGTAGAGCTTTATTTAGTATTTATAATCTTCTCAGACCCAAACCCCCCTCTTCTATTGGTGTGCACACTAAATCCCATTTCAGTATGATACTTTTTCTTGATGAAAGGTCTCCAGACCAGAGAAAATTTCTCATTATTCTTTCACACTCTTTTAAGACTCTTTTAGGCCATTTATAATCTGCCATACTGTAAATAGGGTAGCTGCAGAGCACATGTTTTACCAGAATTAATCTTTCTTGGAAGGATAACATCTTCCCTTTCCACCCTGCTAGATTTTCTTGCATTTTTTCTACACAGTTCCAAATATGTGATGATTTTATGCAACCTGGTGTTAACATTATACCTAAATACTTATCTGGAAAAGTTGACAATGGCATGTTGCATTCTGCTGCTAGTTGAGCTTTTCTCAATTCACTTGTCCCTCCAATGAAGCATTTGCTTTTTGTAAGATTGACAACTTGACCAGAAGAAGTTTGATAATCCTTTAATATGCTTAAGAGTTTTCTAACATTTCCCTTATCTCTATTGCAAAATAGGAATATATCATCAGCAAAGAATATGTGAGAAGGCTGCACACCATTTCTTGAAACCATTGGCTGAAGTTGACCATTATGAACCATTCTAGTGAGTATTCTGCTCAATAAGTCTTCTGCTATTACAAACAGGAGAGGTGATAAGGGGTCACCTTGCCTCAATCCTCTCCCTACTTGAAAGTAGCCAACAGGGCCACCATTTAGTAGTACTGATATTCTGGCTGATTTTAGCAGACTGTGAAGCCATTTGATTATTTGTTCAGAGAATCCAAATTTTCTCATGACTTGAAATAAAAATTCCCAACTAAGAGAGTCATAAGCTTGAGTTATATCTAGCTTTAGACCCATGTTTCCACCTCTTCTTTTAACTTCAAGACCATTCACCAATTCTGAGGCAAGCACAATTTGTTCTTGAATGTTTCTCCCCTTAATGAATGCACCTTGTTGTGGTGATACAATTTTTTGAATTATAGTGCCAAATCTTGAAGTTATAATCTTTGTTATCACCTTGAAGCTAAAGTTCATTAGCCCAATGGGTCTGAATTGACTTGCTCTTTTACCATTATTGACTTTTGGCAGAAGAAGTAAGAAATTAGCATTAAAGCCTTGAGGAATAAAACCTTTTCTCCAGCAATATTGTATAGCACTTGATAAGTCTTTACCCATTATGTCCCAAGCATATCTATAGAACTAACCTGCAAACCCATCAGCGCCAGGTGCACTATTTGGATCAAGATCAAACACTGCATGTTTAATTTCTTCAACTGAAGGAATCAACTCTAAGCTTTTATTCTCCTCCTCACTCACTAAAGTTGGGATATCTTGAAATATATTTGGAGTAAAGAATACTTCTTGATATTTAAATTTCTCTTCAAAATGACTTGTTAGAACATTTGCAATCAATTTTTGATCAGCTACTATATTCCCATATGAATCTTCTATCTCCATTATTGCATTCTGAGCTTGTCTTATCTTTAATTCCACATGATTTTTTTTTTTGAATTTGATGCTCCTTCTTTTAACCACTTAACTCTTGCTTTTTGCTGAATTATCTCTTTTTGTTGTTCATTTAGAACCTCTTGAATGCCTCTTGCAGTTATTAAGTTGTTCAATAGATTGCTATCCTCTGGATTCTTATCTGACAAAAGAGAAGCTTGTAATACAGATTCTTCTGCTTGTTTCAATTTTTTTGTAACATCACCAAAAGTATTCCAGTTCCATAGTTGAATATCCTTTTTCAATTTCTTTAGTTTACTCATAAAAATGAATATAGGATTACCTGCTATTTCTGAATTCCATGAATCATGTATTTGTTGAAGAAAATCAGGATGTGATTTCCATACTTCTAATGCTCTAAATGGAACATTGTTAGGTTTTGGAATATCAGCATTTGCACCATATAAGACTCCATGATCAGAAATTCCTCTTACACCAACTTTGTATCCCCAACTTGGATAGATTTCCAACCATTTATCATTGAATACTGCTCTATCAAGGTTACACATTATCCTTTTTTCCTCTGTTATTACACCATGAGAATTCCAAGCCAGTTTTTGGAGCTTGAATGAGTCCACAAATATTCAGACAATCTGCAAATTCTCTCATTGATATTCTCAGAGGAGAAAGACCACCAATTTTTTCATCTACACTTGTTACTGTGTTAAAATCTCCAATGACAAGCCAAGGCTTATTTAGGCTATTTACTTCCTCCAACTCTTGCCATAAAACTCTTCTATTTAATGTTAATGTAGCTGCATGAATACCAGTAATTAATACATCCCCTACTCCTACTGTTATTTATTGTCTTGAGCTTGAAATTGTTGTAGGAGTATTTATTGAAGAACTCCACAGAATCCATATATTCCCTTTATTGTCTTCACAAGAATTATGTATCACTTTATAATGCAAACCAGGTAATCTTAACTTTTTTATAAACTCAGAAGTAACCCAAACTTTTGGTTCAGCTTAAATAACTAAAGAAGGACAATTACAAGTCACTTTATAATACCATATATAGGTAGGATCGGTTACACCTATATATGGTATCTACTTGTGATCGGTCACACCAGTCACTAGGATCGGTTACACCAATTACAAGGATCGATTACACAAACCTTTTGTGATCGGTCACACCAATTACTAGGATCGGTCACACCAATTACAAAAATCGATCATACCATCTCAGGTGATTACTTAGGATCGGTTACACTAATTAAATAAAACTAGTCATACCAAATCATAAGTCAGGCATTGTGATTAGTTATACCAAGATACATAACAAGTTATGATCGGTTCTACCATCTCACACATATTGGTAATCCAAAGATATGCAATAAATAACAATACCAATAAGCCTAGCGATTTCCCTTTCGATTCATAAAACAAGTTCATGAATGTACTTCCTTTAAACAGATGTAAACATTGTTTCCTAGGATGAAATCTTCACCTTTACCCATACACATAATCACAATAGCATTCATATGAATATGTCGATGTCATATATACGAAGTTCAAAAGATAAGCGTTATACTTCGTATTCTAATTCCTTAATACTATGATCATGTGATCATGTCTCACTACTAGAGTATAATCATTCACAGCTTCGCAGTTATGTTTTCAATATAGCATGACTTGAAAGATACGTTAGGAATGAAACAGTTTAAGTCAATATTACTAACCTCAAGATGAAGGATGATGTCGTCATTGTAGCTTGTTACTTCTTCACATTCTTCAGGTCTTCGATTAATACTTGTATGTCTCATAATCCTAGACTTTCTAGTCTAACCCATACAAAGTTGTCTCTAGTACATAATCAAGCGACTCTTAGATGAGTTTTGATTCACTAAAATATGACAACCAAACTTGACATACCAACGCTTGGTGGGTTCAACCGAGCTATGCTCTAACAGTTCATGTTTCTCTTTGGAGGTTTTTGCCCAAAGTATTTTCTCCCAAGAAGGTGACCCTTCCTTGTAACAAAGGTATGATCATGAGGAAAAAATGTACTTATGTAAGAATTTTCAAAGATAGATAGATCTCTCTTAATCTATTAATGAGATTTTCATATGTTTTTCTCATTCTAAGGATTTCTTTATTATGCACATCAGCTTGATCATCGGAAATAATTATTGGAAATCTTCCCTAATTGTTTCTTTTGGCAGAAATTATTTCCTTCCATTTCTTCTAGAACCGTTCAGTAGGCGAACTACCTTCATGTAAACAGAGACTGTTTCGACATGAGTGAGGTGGAACCTTTTTCCAAGTGATCATCAACTCTTTCATCTGATTCTTTTGAGTTGATTTTATCGGGTTGGGGTATATTTTGTTTTTCTACTAAGGAATGATCTTTCAGTTTTTTAAGACAAGATACTTCTTTTAATACTTTTACAACAGTATTTTGAAGAAGTATAAGTTTCCTGTCAAGTGATTAAAAGTTGTATTCCTTAAGATCTTTCTCACGGAACCGGTTCAAAGTTTCCTTTGGACAAGATTTTGTTTGATCATCAATAGTTGTAGAAAATGGTTTTTCATTCTCTTATGACTTAATGTAGTTAGGTAGACTACCATCATCATGATCTGTTTCAGACGTGATCAAACAAGTCTTTTTATCACAATCTGTAAAAGTCGAACAAGGACTTTTGGTTTCCTCATCAGAAGAAATTATAACAGAATCACTGGTCAGAGTCATATGATGAATCTCTTGTTCTTGAGTAAGATATTTTCCAAGAGCTTCTACTTTAACAGTGAGATCCTTATTCTTTTTGGCTAGAATATTTAGTTGAATGTCCTTTTCTCTGATCTCTTGCTTAAGAAGATTAGATTCTGTCTTTAATACTAACATCCTTGTCGACAGAGATCTTATAGGCTTTAGAAGTTTTACCAACTCTTTCTAACCTGTTTGTGGATAAAAATGACTCACAGTTTTTCTGGTAAAAAAATGGTGGAGGAGGCAAGTGCTCGCTGAAACAGGTGCTCGAAGTTGCAAACCGTCTGAACCTTTAAACAAATGTACTGCACGTGAGTACTTTGAGTTCAAGAGACTAATCTGTAAGACCTTGGCTTAAACCAAGACAATGGTCGTTCTGGGTTCAATTCGGTCACCAGAGGAGGGGAAGGGTCTGTCTATAGGGAAGGAGGCTGAGATTGTGTGGAGATCAATGGAGATTGATCTGTAAGTGATGTGATGTGTTGAACTGCTGTGAAGATGATTCTCCATGTAGACGAGAGAAATCTTCTAAAAGTGTTTGATAACTTAACAATGATGAGTTTTAGTTGTTGTTTGTTCATAGGTTCAGAAACCTATTTATAGCAGCACATCAATCTCCTGTAAGTGGTAATAGTTTAAAGAAGTGGAAAGATGGAGGAGTGAGAGATTGTGTCGAAACCACTTCCACGTCGCATGGGCGACTTGGTTGATCGATCATACACTTTCCATTTTCTCCTTTAACTGCCAGTACGACTTACCACAAGTCTCATCATGAATGTACCTCACATTGCACGTGTTATAGGCGCCATACCAAAACCCTAGTGATATCCCCCATGTGACGTGAATTTATAAGATTGCTGGATCGATCATAAACCATTATGTTGGTGCACTGAGCACTTGTGAAAATAATCATCACTGAATGATCATTGAAGGTGTTTCTCGATCCGTGTGTCATGAGTCAGTCGAATGATGAGGAGAGATTATAATATTAAAATAATAGTTGACAAACAAACCAAATGTTGGTTAATGAACCAATAAACTACTGGTAGCTGGATCAGTATTAAATTATCTAATATTGATAGCTGAATCAGCATGAGAAATACTGCAACTCAGATATTGATAGCTGAATCAATATGAGGAATATTGCTTTGAGCAGTTAAATATTGATAATTGAATCAATATTGGCGATTTTGAACCCTGTTGGCCGTGACCCATTGCTAGCTGAAACAATTAGGGTATTGCCAGATAGAACATTGATGATTAAAACAAGTATTGCTAGTTAGAGCAAATATTGCTAGATCCATGAATAATTGGTAGTAAGACCAAATAAAATATTAATTAAAAATATTGACCAAATATTATTTGATTAATTAATTAAAATATTGATTGATGAATCAATGTTAAAATATTAGTGTTTGAATATGTTCAGAATTATGCTAGACAGAGCATTCAGTTCAAAACCCTAATTATGATCAATGGATGATTGACTGAGAGTCAACCAATGGATGAAAGAGGGACCACCTCAACTAGTTATGGACCGACCATGTAGTATTTGGGTGCTAGACTGAGCATTTTCCAAACTCCTTTGCAGAGCAGTTGGTGAAAAGATGATTAATTGATGTTTAATCATTATTAAATTGTACTTGACTGAGCAATAGGTAGTAGAACCTAGTCATGGAGAGAGGAGGGACCAAGCAAGAGGTGTAAAACCGTCCCTTGGTGGTTGTGGGACCATCTGATGGTGAGTGGATCATTATTCCTAGTTGCAGGAAGGAGTTTGAACCAAATATGGACTCTGGATAATTAATTAGGTCAAAAATCATCAAAAGAAGTGGGACCGGCTTATACAAGCCAAAGGGCCGACCATGACCGGTCATAGTGGCGTGCCCATGTTGCCATGCTCTCCGCGGACCAATCGTGAGAATTTTGGTATTTTCTGATGGTCCATCTAGCATTATTTCATCCTTGTATGAAGAATTTGAGTTTAACTGAAACTTTTAATAGTAATGGAAGGATCACTATTAAAAATATTATTTTAATTTTTCTCATGATGGCAGAAGGACAAGTCATGATGGTTGCGGGACCACTCGTTTTGCTAGCCACATGCTTCATGAAAAAATATGGAAGTTTCATGAGTTTTGATCGAAAGAGGAATCCTTGAAAGAGGAAACACTAAAATAATATAAAAAAATAAGAATTTTAATAATAAAATATTAGGGAAAAGGGACCAACCAAACAGACGGCATGCCTAGCCGGCCGGCCGGTGGTCCCACCCATACGGTTTCCTTTATTTTATTATTATTTATCTCTCTTCCTTTTCCTTCTTTGATCAAGTTTCCAATCCTAGTTCTTCCATGGATGCTCCTTTGAGCATTATTACTAAATACACCTGTGCCTCTTGCTCGGGGGGCTTACTCGGGGTGCCCCAAATGCCCGAAAGGTAAATATCTATTACTTTCCATGGAATTCGACCGAGAAATGCCATGGATCCTGAATAGATGAATATTTAGGGTTTAATCAGTATATAATTTCTAGAAATTCAATCCGATGAATACTTCGACTAGATTTAATTAATTCGTTGCTCTATACTAGCATGCAACATGTCTAGGAGCATTTAGATATGATGTGATCAACATCATATATTGTTCCGGGTTACTTCAGACACCAGAGATGAATTCCGAATTCAAATAAAATGTGTTGAGTCTTTCAACTTTAATCATGAAATACATAGAATATTAAAAGTTCTGCCCCATAAACCCTAATATCGCTATCATACATTATTACCGCCATGGTATTACCAAACTGCGATTCACTTTGTGAAGATACAAATTTCTCATGATTCCGATATCGATCACATAATTTTCCGATGTGATTTTACGAATATGACCTTCGTAAAAAATCCACCATCAACATTAAGTCCCCTGCTTAGTGTGGGACAGTCATGTTCCGCAGTATGCATATAGATGGTGATTTTTACTGACATAAGCAAAATGAATAAATAAGCTCAGTTGTCAGATGTTACCAGGAATTCCGATCCAATAATGCTCCAATCATGTTGAATGGTCGTTGAAGGAGTAATAGTCAGAAGTAAGAGCTTTTTCATGGTGACTGGGCATCGCCCGAAGATCATGAATTGGTGAGGTACGCTTATTTTGGTGGTAGGAGGACCATCTTGGCCCGCGTATGGCACAGGCATTGCTTGAAAGAGGAATCCTAATTTTACCGAAATTAGAAAACCCTAATAATACATATAAAAGGGAGTAAAACCCTTTTAAAATTTTCGCCTTCTCTCATCACCACCACCACCGACCATCGGGAGCACCTCATTTTCCTCTTCCTCCATTCGTTCGTCGGCAACAAGCCTCGCCGGAAAATCTCATCGGCCGGTCAACTTCCGGCGCCGACACCGACCAAACTCCGATACTTTTTTGATTTTCCTGTTTCCTTTTTCCTTTCTCTGCAACATGATGCTTCATCCATGGAAATAAAAATTATTTTAGTATTTTTTACGAATTAATGAAGTTTTAGGTCAAAATACCGTTTTTTTTTTTTACTTTCGGTGCTTCAAACGTCTTCGTAGGTGCTTTAATCAACTTTGGTACAACAAAGAGGAGGTCGTTGTAGCGGAAACTCTTGTGTTATCACAACTGGTTGTTAATCAAAGCATTATAATAGGTGAATACCCGTTTCACCTTATTATTTCTTGCTCCAGAAGACTATTTTATATTCGATTTCGTTGTTGACTTCGAATGTTTGTTTCCATCTTCCTCGTAACAGATCATGACGTCTACCAATCATGTCTGTGATGTTGGTTTTGTAGAGAAACCAATCCATAGGGTAGACAAAACAGCAAGGATGAAGACTTTCGGAGATACTTATCCTGACTTATATATCTATTTCGACAGATTTGAGAGATTAATAAAAGACATGCCTCTTAATCATTTGGAAATTGTACGCCGTTGCACCTATTCCTTTTTGGACTCAATCTCGAAAGAGGAAGAATTAGGGCGCAACGAAATTCTTCAAAGCAGAAAATCTGAAGATGAAAAACTTGCTGAATTTCAGCAAAAACACTGTCGTCTTGAACGAAGAAGGTTGAAGTTTAAGATGAGCAACATTCCCATGTCGATGGCGTTGCATCAGATTCTGATGCAGTGAATCATTCTCCTGAGTGGATACCTACTGATGTTGAAGCTGAGCCATACTCTCCTGACGTGAAGTCTGAACTACTAGTTGCAGCTGATCTTAAAGCCGAACAAGAGGAAGACGAGTATTCAGATATGATTTACAATAATCCGGATGATTGCTTGGAAGAAGACCCAGAAGAAGATTCGGATTTCGATCCCGAAGAAGACCCTGAAGAGGAGGTGGCTGATGATAAATGTGAGGATGGTGATGAATCTGACAACTGATCCTCTTGCTTGATACGAGCATATATACTTTATTTTCGTAGTTTTGTAGATGTTGTTTTAGTATTCCAGTAATTCTTCTATTGCACCATGCAAACTCTCTTTTGAATGATAATTTCTTAATTGCTTGTTTTATCATCCTTCTCGTATGACTTGATCGACTGAATCCATAGATGACCCGTACGTGTAGGAACAGTCTTGTTAGGATTCATTTTTAAAAATCCAGAAATAACATCTTTGGTAGAAACGCTGTAAAAACTTCATCCGATGTTAGTTTTCGAAGGTCTACCCAAACTTTTTCATGCCCAGACCAATTTAACATCAATTTTAGAGAAGATTTTTGAGTTTGAGCTCGTTTAGGGGTTCAAATCAGCGAAACAGAAAAGTTCCAGGAGAATTTTTGAAATTTTTTCTACAGTGACGATGTCCGATGTTTTCCCCACTGCTCTTAGCTCGTTCGTCCGATGAATTTGAATTTTGGGTATGCTGTAAAGAACACCCATACGAAGATAAAGGAATATGACCCATGCCTTGATCATTTACCAATCACTCCCAGTTCGTCACTTTGTGCAGGGTAGTGTAAACGGCTGCTAACATGGTCATGGTTGAGCGTGCCTTCGAGCCTTTTAAACCGTTTGCTCGTGATCCGTGGGTCCAAATAGCATCATTGTACCACACATTTATATATTCATGATGGACATATGAGTTGCTTGCTTCAAGTATCATAATTATCTTGAAAACACCATTCTGTATCGTTTAAATTATTAAAACGGTGTTAGACACAGAATACCTTGATCATGGATGAGTCGGGTCGTCCACAAGGTACCAGAGATCCATGTGCTTATAATATTCAACCGAAATCAAAAATCCCAATAAAAGCGTAACCGATTACTCTAAGGAGATAAACACACGGTTTCAACAATTTAGGGGTTCGTCTCCTTGTGTCGTCTTCTCCAACTCTGGATTTTGCCGATTTTTAGCTTGGATTTAGATTTTCATTCGTATCAATCATAATATATCAAATAGTAGCGTATCATCCCACGAGCCTCCTTCCAGGCACAGAAACGCAACTGCTAAATTGGTAAGAGATATTATTTTTTCCGTTCTTGCGTCTTCATAATTGATATCTGGCCAATTCATTGCAGGTGGAGCAAGCAGATCTTTCTTCCTCTTCTCCTTATAACATGATACCTAAGAAGAGCATTAAATCTCCTACTTGTTTCTCCTTTACCTCAATGGCTGCCGATAGAGTTGATAGAGATGTGGAGGTAATCATCTTCCTTTGTCGTTTTCTCGAGATTTCATGTCGAGTATTGACTATCCTTCTATATGACAGGTTGATGTCTGCATTGACACTAAGGAGAAGCAGAATGAAAAGGATGTTGATGACAGAACGACGACTGATGATGGGATCTCTGCCAATACATCAGTTAACCCTGTCGAGGTTGAACTGGGAATATTTATCCATGAATATCCAATTGCTGGACTTCCTTTCGATCTTCTCCTGAAAAACACATGCCGTGACCACCAGAACGTGAGTGGTTTTATCGTATCTAAGTGTTATGACGCCATGTATACTAAGATCTGGAAGAGATACGGTCACATCGTTATCATCGAGGTATGGAAGAACTATCCTCAAACACTCGTTACTGTTGTAGTTAGATTGTTGCCCGTGATCGAAGAGATGGAGAAGAAAAACCTTCATGATGTCAGCAACAAGGAAATATACCGGTGGGATGATATGATCTCCATCTGTGAAGCTCTCAGATTCAATGTAGGTTGGATTCGTCGTCGTCTCGAGATTATCAATATTGATAGAGCAGCCATCGCCGCTAATATAGTTTCTTCTGCAAATTCCATCATAGAGGAAGAAAAAGCTCTGGCTATGGAGTTCATAAGAGTGGACAAGGCGATTCAGGATTTGAGGATCAAGATGGAGAACTGTCAAAAGAGGCTTGAGATGGTGTACAACAGGAACTATTTGTTGTTGGATGGGCTTCTCTAGAGAATTTCAGTTTTTATTTCAGAATGTTTTCTTGAATAAGGTTTGACTTGATGAAACTTTTTTTTTATAGATTTTTGCAATCTGTTTATTGAATCAATGGTATAACATTTAGAGAATTGGTCTTTGGAGGAATGAAATTACATTCTGATATCTAATTGTTGTTCTACGATTAGGAATAGTATGCTTTGAGCCACTTTCCATTGATTATATTTCCCTCAACACCTCCTTTGACTGCAAGGATTTTGTAATAGCTGCTAGGTGATGTTTTGATGACCATATAGGGACCTTCTCACTTAGGTGCAAATTTTAGAGCACACACGTCTTATTGAATATGTTTCGAAGTTTTCAGTACTAGATCTCCTACTTGAAAAGTTTTGGGTTTTACCGTTTTGTCGTATGCTTTAGAAACCCTTCGTCTGTATGCCTCTATATATTTCTCGACCTTTGACCTTCAGCATGTCTAGGTCAGCAACCCTGGTATTTGATACTTCAGTTTCGTCCCACTGCGCTCCACTAGCCATTGCAATCCTCGCTGAAGGAATCTTGATCTCGGTTGGAAGGATAGCGTCTGCACCGTAAACAAGGGAATAAGGTGAAGTTCAGGTTGAACTAATTGGCGCAATCTGATACGCCCACAATTCCATAGGTAATTGCTTGTGCCAGTTCCTTGGATTATCATGTACTTTTCGACTAAGAATCTGAATCAAAGTCTTGTTAGTACTCTCTGCTTGTTCATTACCTTGCGGATAGTATGGTGTAGAGAAAATTTTCTTAATGTCGTACTCTTGGAGTAGCTCAGCCACGTGCTTGTTCGCAAAAGGGGTACCATTATCTGTAATGATATGCTTAGGAATACCAAATCTGCATATGATATATTCCTGATAAGTGCTTAATTTACATGTTTAGAATGTCAATTCCATACTTGTTTTAGCTATAATTCTTGCATATTACTTGTTATTATGATTATTTTCTAGTTTATGTGTCATATCAGGCGAATCATCCAAAAAGGAGCTACACAGTGCTTAAATGAACAAGGAAGTGGAGTCTATCAATGAAGGAAGGCCAAAGTCCAAATTCAACTCATTCAAATCTAAGAGTTCTTAATACCATCTTGAATAGAATGAGAATACGAAAAGAACGCAAAAAGAATGAGATCATTCCGAGTTCGGACGAAGAAGTTATAGGCGAAACAAGGTTGAAATACTTGAAGTTACAGAGAGAGGTTCGGCTGATAACTTCATCAGCTCGAGTCAGCCGAACCTGGAGCTTAAAAATCAAGATTTTCGAAGAGTATACAGGAGGATGTTCGGCTCAAAACTAATTTAATCAAGTGAGCCGAACCTAACACTCGACTGGAGAGAATTTCACTTGTCAGGTTCGTCTGGGAAAGGTCGGCAAGTTATGAGCCGAACCTGACAACTTCTGGGACATATTTGGACGCAAAATTGACTTCTAACTCAAGAAAACACGGTCCCGGAAGGATTCTAAAGCCTAACTTTGAGAGTTCTATATAAGAAGACATCCAGAGCCTTAAGAAGACATCTTTTATATCTCTTTTACTCATATTACAACTTCCATATCAAAACCTAGGGTTTACCCCTTTAGGGGGAACCCATTCTTTTGGAATTATGAGTAGCTAAACCTTTATTGATTGAGGATGAATTCAATGTGCTAGCATGAAGCTTTATCAGTTATATAAATCTATTCGAAGTTTTAATCATCATCGATTGTCTTTTCTATATCTAATGTTTATGAGTGATTTTTAGATTGATTTGGGATGCATACTAGATTAGTCTATTGATTGTTCTAAAGCTAGTATAAGTTAGGAGATAAGTAATCGTCGATTGACTCTCTACACAAGTAGACATCGCGAGACCTTGCAGAGGGATTCTGTGGAGCAATTACGAGTGAAGACAACATCAGCAAGTGGACCTTGATCTAAGAGTTCAACTACTGTGATCAACCTAAATTCACAAAGCCTAAAGCGTTCGATTGGATTACACCTTGAGTGATCTACTACTTGGTGGTTCGTTGAATAGAATCTGGTAGTCGAGAACTTCCGTATCCAGTGATAGAAGGAGTTTTGGGAATGCCACTGATCTAGCTGTTATTCTACGGTTGGTGGTGAATGGTTCTAACGAAGATAAATAAGTATATTATTGAGTCAACGTTTGGTAACGGTGAAGGACTCCTTGATCATCTTTCTCTTATTTGTTTTTTTAGATTAATTAAACAATCCCCTTTTGTCTTTCATTTTGTTTCGCTATCTAAATAACATATCAATTACACAGCTCTCTGTGGGAACGATCTCTTACTACCGCTATATTACCAGTTAATTAGTGGGAAATATCTTGATTAATTTTTTGTGGCTACGACACTCATCAATTCCTTGATGAATGCTGCAATGGTAATGCCGGTAGTGCTTCGAAGAGGGATGGCTTCAACCCACTTGGTGAAGTACTCAGTTGCAGTGATAATGTATTCATGTTGTTTTGATGATGCAAGGTTAATCTTGCCAATAATATTTAGTCCCCGGCTATAGAATGGCCATGGACTGCTTACTGAATGTAATGGAAGGCAAGGAGTGTGTATGAGGTTACCATGAACCTGGCATTGGTGACACTTCTGAACATAGGTGTCTGCGTCATCTTCCATGGTCGGCCAATAATATTTCTCATGGATCTGGAGAAATAATTTCATTTTCCCTTGATGTTCCCCATCGTGCATCTCTTTTAGGACCATCGGTATTTCATGCTCTGATAGGTATCTCAATAGGTTTCCTCCAAAACTTATGCGGTATAGAATCCCATCGTGAAATACGAACCTCTTAGATATCTGGGTTAACCGAACTGTTTCTTTCCTTTCTGAGGGTAGGTCATTATCACGGAGGTATTTGATGTAGGGTTCTCTCCAGTCTCCGGCATGGTGAATGGTCGGAGCTTCGAGTTGATATGGTGGTATATGACAACTCGGCATGATCCTTGCATGAGTCTTGCTTGTGTCTCCATGGTAGGCTAATAGTATCCGAGACGCTGGAGTCGTCTAAAGAGTTATTACCAGTGTTTGTCCACATACCTCATCGTGGATGCGACTGAGTTATTGTTGCGCTTTTATCATCTCCGAGGCATTGTGATAATGAACCGTCTGGGTTGCGATAATAGAGTGCTCCATGAAGCAAAAATAAATTCTTTAGCTTCTTGAGGATGACATTTCCCCCTGGAAGTGAACTGCTCAATTTGCGGATGATTGGTGTCCTCCAATCATTTATCTTGGCATCTTCATTTTGCATGAACCATGTGGACGATACTAATCGTCTCTACACCGATATAGTTTTATCTGATCCCTCGAACTGCAACTTCGAGGCAAGAGTTTCCAGACAGTCAGCATGCCTGTTATTAGTGCGACCAGTGTGGATAATTGTGGCATCAGCAAAGTGTGCCAACAACTTTTGTGCTTCGGCTCTGAAGGGGGCAAGAGATACTTCCTTGAGAGAGTATATGTCGTTCATCTAATTGACCAACAATTTCGAATCGCCTCTTATTTCCAAATATGTAGCTCCTGCTTTCTTTGCCAGTGACAATCCTAATAAGAAAGCTTCATATTCTGCCGAGTTGTTGGTACACCGAAAGTCCAGTTTGAACGAGTGTGAAAAGACTTCACCAGCTGGAGACACTAGAACCACGCATGCTCCTCTGGTATCGTTGCTAGGTGTAGCCGACCCGTCGAAGTACAATAGACATGTCTCTTCTTTGATAACAAAAAATTCTGGAAACTCCCCGGGTATGTCTTCATATATCATGGTAACATTTTCCCCTGGAAAGGCTGCGAGTAGATCTGTAACTGCTTGGCCTTTGATCGCTTTAGGAGAGATACATGTTATGTCAAACTCTTACATCTGGAGTAACCACTTTGCGGGTCTTCCTATCAGAGCTGGCTTGGATAGTAGAAACTTTATTGGATCAGCCAACTAGTATAACCCTGTTTGATAACAAGTAGTGCCTGAATTTCTGAATGGCATGAACTAGTGCTAGGCAGGCTCTTTCAGCTTTAGGGTATCTGAGTACTGCATCCCTTAATGTACGTCTGAAATAGTAGATCAGACGTTCAATTCCTTCATCATCCTCTTGAGCAAGGAGTGCCCTAACGCGACCTCACTAGATGCAGTGTAAAGGAACAATGGTTATCCTTGCACATGGGATTTCATAACAGCCGGTGATAGTAATATATCTGTTGTATCTTCGGTTGAACCCACCAAGCGTTGGTATGTCAAGTTTGGTTGTCATATTTTAGTATCAAAACTCATTTAGAGTCGCTTGATTACATACTAGAGTCAACTTCGTTTAGGTTAGACTAGAAAGCCTAGGAATGTTTAGACATACAAGTATTACTCCGAAGACCTGAAGAATGAGAAGAAGTAACGACTACAACAAAGATATCATCCTTTCACTTGAGGTTAGTAATATTGACTTGATCTTGTTCTCATTCCTAACGTATCTTTCAAGTCGTGCTATACTGAAAACATAACATGCAGAGCTGTATATATTGTATATAATACACTAGTGATGTGACTTGGTCATAATAGTATAGTGTCAAGGAAAAAAATATTACGAAGTATAAACGCTTATGTAGATGGTGAAATTTGGATAAGGGATAAAAGTGTCGTTTCAACCCTATAGAAAGAATTCAACTCTCACGAGAGAGATTAAGCCCTTGGCCCTCAAGGCATCCTTAGGCACGATTTCTAGTATACGTCCTCGCGAGACACTGCTGGTCGTGATGCCGTGATTCCTAGCGCACATCCTCAACGAGATACTGCTGATCACGTAGGTTCTGTTGAGCGTAAAACGTCCCCGGTAGACTTATAAACCAGAACATCCACAATTCCAGCATGTCTTCGAGAGACGCAACTGATTGTGATGCCATGATTCCTGGTATACATCCTCAACGAGATGCTGCTGGTCATGTAGGCTCTGTAGATGCGTAAATACGTCCCCAGGGGACTTATGACCCAGAGCGGAGATATACATATCACTTGTAAGCACGACTCACCCTATTTGAGATCAAGGACTGATTCCTAGTACATCATTGCTAGATACACTGGTCATGTCTGCTCTAGGCTCTGACTCGACTTACTGAGGTTTCCGGATAACTCATGGGACATCCCCACGAGATACGTTGGTTATTCTACCACTGAGCCCTTTCGACGGACTCCTAGAACATCCTTTCGAGATACACTGGTCTTGTTGGCTCATCATATGGACACACAGTTGATTCCTAGCACGTCTCTGCAAGATACGCTGGTCAAAGACAAGTGAGCCAAAGTCTCGCAGAGATATTAATCGGGCGTACAAAGTCTTTTTCTCTCTCTCCAGGCCGAGTCCTAGCTGACCACAGAGAGATACGGATCCGTTAAGAAAATCTTCGAAGAGATTTTGATCCGTCTGCAAAATCTCGGAGAGATTCAAATCTCTCTGCAAAATCACGGAGAGATTCAAATCTCTATGCAAAATCACAGAGAGATTTTGAGCCGTCCGCAAAATCTCGGAGAGATTCAAATCTCTCTGCAAAATCACAGAGAGATTTTTGAGCCGTCCGTAAAATCTCTTCACAAAAATCTCAAAGAGATTCAAATCTCTCCTCAAAATCTCGGACAGATTCACATGATAGGCACACGCCTTACCTAGTGCTCAAGCCTATTTCTTAGCCTATCAAATACACTCACGGCTAGTAAATTGAGCCTGAACTATACATGGCTATCCAAAAACGTGGATAAGCTCTCTTGAGCTCTGCATGCTCAATAAAGGGACCCACAAACAATAATACAATTTTCACATGACATATGTGACCGGCCATGGAGAGAGGGAGATCAGCCTCAGCTCCTCTCACACTCTGCACACGATTCCTGAAGAATTCCATTCCTTTTCACGTGACTCATCCTAGTCATTCTCACAAATCAGAGAATATCTCTCTATCTTTGCCAAACCGGCTAAAGAGAATATTTCTCTCTCAACACATCATCACAAAGGCTGACTCAGCTTCACACAAATGGGGGGATATCAATTAGGGTTTTGGTCTGGTGGTCTATGGCACATGTAAGGAATTCCCAGCTTATTTCTCACCGCAGAAGAGAGTAAAGGCGGTGGAATAATGAGATAAACTCAACCTAGTTTATCCCTATTCCTGAAGAGACAGGAGAATTGTTCCGCATGGCACGGAAAGCAATCCTTATCTTCGCCGACTTAAGATTAGAGAATTCAGCTATAAATAGGTCATCTATTTTCCAAAGCTACGATGATCTAACTCATAACCTCTCAGAGCAATAACTTTTTCTATGATCTCTCTCTTCATCTTCTTCCCTCCCTAAGACCAGCCCTAAACCTCCATCCATGTGACTGAAGCAGCCTTTGAACGTCCACTGTGCATGGTTTAGTCGAAGACTGTTGGTGCTCACCTCCCGAAACTCACTTTCAAAACCCTAGAATCCCATCTCTAGCCTCTCACCGATTTTAGGTAACTATAACTTATCTTTTGGAACTTCGTAAATACGACATCAACATAATCTATTGTATATAGTTATTGGATTATGTGTGGATTATATATGAATGATTTCACCCTAGGAAATAATGTTTTTATAACATTTGTTTAAAGGAAGTACATATATGAACTTGTTTCATAATCGAAAGGAAATCATGATTGGTCAGGTTTTTTATTGAATATCCTTTGATTGACCAATATAAGATGACAAGGTAGAACCTATCTTAACTTGTTGAGATTTATGGTATAACCGATCATAGCCTATATAATACAGTTTGTTGTAATCGGTCATGAGCTTCATTGGAAATCAAGGTGTAACCGATCACAAGCTATATTGGAATGCAAGTTGTAACCGGTCACGAGTTACTTTGGGAACCAAGGTATAACCAGTCACAAGATGAATTAGGAAGTTAGTTGTAATCGATCACAAGCTACCTTTGGGAAGCAAGGTGTAACCGATCACACGCTAACTCAGGAAGTAAGGTGTAACCGATCACAAGCTACCTCTGGGAAGCAAGGTGTAACCAATCACAACCTGGTTTGGAAAACATGGTATAACCGATCATAACTTACATTGTGAGGTTGGTACAACCGATCCCAAGATGCAAAACCGAGTTTCCAATATTCACATATCTTTGTATTTTTGTGTGAAGCTTGGAATTATGGTTTGCTAAGAAACTTCTAGATGTCGACATATTTGAACATGTACATAACTCTTATCATTTATTTTTCAAAGATATTCCTTGATACTCAAGGTGATCCATGGTCCAAAAAAGTGAAAAGCATTTAATTATGATTTTCATCATATATGTTTTAATTACCAGCATTTAAAACATATCCTCTGGAATATATTATTAGTTAATGTGCGAGACTAATAATATAAGGTTTTTCCATGAGAGTTTTTGGAAATATTGGTTAACATTTATTGGGAATAGGAAAACCGAATTTAGATACTTTGATGCATATCTTGAGAATATTTATGGTTTTGGAATTTCCTTGTTGTCCAAACAATCTTGGTCTATAAATACTTGGGTTTGCATTTCTTGCAAACTATCCTAAGAGCTTGGCAAACTTCATTTCTTGTTGTTTTTGGTGGAGCCGTCTATCCAGAAAGTACCCTAATTAGGCGAAACATCTTACGACCGCTCGTTTAAAGACTTCTGTGGGATCAAGAAGCTCTACGAGTATCGTTGGTGGGAAACTAGATAATTGCAGTGTTATTAGTTTTCTATTATTGATTTGATTGACTAACGGTTGTTGAAACTTTGATTGCACCTAGTTTGTTTATTCTTGAGAATCTTCTCTTCTGATATAAGATTCACTCAGACTAGATCAAAGTATCGACGGGAACTTTAGAACCATCTTCGGATCTAAAGACATCTTGTGATAATCCATTGTTAACAGACTCCGTTTTGTGCGTGGTTGATCACAAGAGGATTCAAGTGTTGTTGTGCAGGTATTTGAAGGCAACAGAAGATTTGAAGACGAAAAAAAAATCTTATTTGTTTTCTTATCTTGTGGATTTAGTGCACAAACCTTGATTCGCTGGGATCCAACTAGAATTGGTTTATCTTTGATAAACTTGATTGATTAGTTGCGTGAGATCGGCATCACTTTATAGTTTCTCCTTGAGATCTATATTGATTGATTGCAAATCTATAGTTTGATTATTTCGGTAGTCAAAAGATAGATTGATCTAACCAGACAAAGGAGTTTATTAGATTAAACATAAGAGCCTTTGTCAACGACTCGTTAATATCTTGTTTCAAGATTGATTAGAGTGGTTACCAAACAGATTATTCCTTTGCTATTTGAAATACGATCCAAAGGACTTGCTATTCACGTGCGTGACTCTAGAAGTCGAAGGCGCAGGGATACCGACGAAACTAAGTAGCTAGGGGTAGTCTGCTTGGTCTTAACTATACGAAGTTGGTATTAGATTTTGTATATCGACTTAATTTTTGGAGTATTCAAAACTGGACTAGGTCTTGGGTTTTTTCTGCATTTTCGGTTTCCTCGTTAAAAAAATCTTGCTGTGTCTTTTACTTTGTTTTCCGCATTATAATTGTTATTATAATTAAGTAAAATACACACGTATGTTAACTCCGAAATACTTGATATTGATTCTATAGAGTTTCTGTTATTACCGAACCTATTATCAAGTACACACTTTATTGTCGTATCGTCTCGATCTTGTATCTATAGTCAATCACATAAGTGATCTTGTTGTTGTATTGTATCGGCCTCGTATCCATAGACGATCACACGAAGTGTGAACCGAATTTGTTGTATTGTCTCGACTCTGTCCATAGACGATCACATTCGGTAGAGGATTTATAGGTTGATAAATAAAAGATAGTGGCGTATTTGGGTACCCTTGTCTTTTTAATAATATATAGCTAGTTGTAATCGGTCACAAGTTACTTTGGAAATCAAGGTGTAACCGATCACAAGCTATATTAGAATGCAAGTTGTAACCAGTCACAAGTTACTTTGAAATCCAAGATATAACCGGTCATAAGATGAATTGGGAAGTTAGTTGTAATCGGTCACAAACTACCTTTGGGAAGCTAGGTGTAACCGGTCACAAGCTACTTCGGGAAGCAAGGTGTAACCGATCACAAGCTACTTTGTGAAGCAAGGTGTAACCGATTACAACCTATCTTGGGAATCATGTTATATCCGGTCACAACATATTTTGGAGTGATGGTATAATCGGTTCCATGAGCACAACCAAGTTTTCATGGTTCACATATTTCTTCATGATGTGTGTGAATTAGGGTTTTGGGTTTGCTAAGATGAGAAGCTTCTAGATGTCGACATTATTTGAACATGTACATAACTCTTATCATTTATTGTTCAAAGATATTCCTTGATACTCAAGTTGTCCGAAAAAGTGAAAAGCATTTAATTATGATTTTCATCATATATGTTTTAATTACCAGCATTTAAAACATATCCTCTGGAATATATTATTAGTTAATGTGATAGACTAATAATAAAAGGTTTTTCCATGAGAGTTTTCGGAAATATGGTTTGGCATTTAAGTGGAAATATGAAAACCGAAATTAGGTACTTTAATGATAATATCTTGAGAATATTTTCGGTTTTGGTCTTTAATGATAGACCAAGGTTGTCTAAACAACCTTGGTCTATAAATAGTTGAGTTTGCATTTTTTGCAAACCATCCTAAGAGCCAGGAAAACTTCACTCGTGTAGTTTCTGGTGGAGTCGTCTATTCGGAGAGCAAAGTACCCTAATTAGGAGAAATCTCTTACGACCGCTCGTTTAAAGACTTATGTGGGATCAAAAAGCTCTACGAGTACCGTTGGTGGGAAACTATATAATTGCATTGTTGTTTTATTTTGCGATTATTGATTTGATTTACTAACGATTGTTGTAACTTTCATTGCACCCAGTTTGATTATTCTTGAGAGCCTTCTCTACTGACATAAGGGTCACTCAAACTAGATCAAAGTATCGACAGGATCTTTAGAACCATTTTCAGATCTAAAGAATCTTGTGATAATCCATTGTTAGCAGACTCTGTTCTGTGCGTGATTGATCATAAGAGAATTCAAGTTGTTTTGTGCAGGTTATTGAAGGCAATAGAAGATTTGAAGACGAAGAAGAATTCTTATTAGTTTTCGTATCTTGTGGATTTAGTGCACAAATCTTGATCGTCTGGATCCAACCAGAATCGTTTTTATCTTTGATAGACTTGATTGACTAGTTGCGCGAGATCGACATCACCTTATAATTTCTCTTTGATATATATATTGATTGATTGCAAGTATGTAATTTGGTATTTCTTGGTAATCAAAGTTTAGATTGATCTAACCAGACAAAGGAGTTTATTAGTTTAAACGGAAAAACCTTTCTCAACAACTCACATATCTTTATAGCAAAGATTGATTAGAGTGGTTAGCAAACAAATTCTTCCTTTATTGTTTGGAATACGATCTAAAGGATTTGTTAATCACGTGTGTGACTCTCCTAGTAGAAGGTGCAGAGATACTGAGAAAACTAAGTAGCTAGGGGTAGTCTACTTGGTCTCAACTATAAGAAGTTTGTATTAGATTTTGTAAAGCGGCTTAATTATGAGAGTATTCAAAACTGGACTAGGTCCCTGGGTTTTTCTGCATTTGCAGTTTACTCGTTAACAAAATCTTGTTGTGTCTTTTACTTTTTTTCCGCATTATAATTTTTATTATAATTAAGTAAATTACACACGTACGTTAACTCCATATCACTTGATATTGAAATAGTGTTTCGGTTTAATACCGTACCTATGATCAAGTGAACACTTTGTTGTCGTATCGTCTCGATCTTGAGTCCATAGTCAATCACAAGTGATCTTGTTGTTGTATTGTCTCGATCTCGTATCCATAGACAATCACACGAAGTGTGTACCGAAGTTGTTGTATTGTCTTGACTCTGTCCATAGAAAATCACATTTGGTAAAGGACTTATAGGTTGATAAATAATTGATTGTGGTGTATTTGGGTACCCTCGTCTTTTAATAAAGACTAACATCATAATTCTTCCCTCGATTTCCACAACCACTCTCCCCACAAAGATTTATCATTAAGCACCAATTCAATAAGAACTCCCCCCCTGTAAGTTGTCATTCCCCTAACAACAACAAAAAAAACCTTTACCAGAGAAAGGTTGAAACCGATTTTAGCTATTACGTGCCAATAGTAAAAGCCTAAACCGAAACTCATATGTTATGCTAAATACACAACTTATGTAAACATAAATCGATAATAGCATCAATGTGACTTTCACACATGGGTTTATCAGTACCTCTTCATGATCCTTTGATAAAGCCTTCCTAAAAAGGCTATAACTTAATCCCCCTAAATCAAAAAGTCACACAAATCATAAGAGATCACCACAATATGAGATCGGAAATTAGGGTTAGTGAAAACCGAAATAACATCTCATAATTTGAAAGCAAAGTATAAATATATTCATTCACACAAGCTATGCAATCGAAACAACCATCAAAAAGAATGATACAAAAGATTTAAATAAAAGCATAATCATTCATATTATTGATAGTTTTTTTTAATAAACTTTACACAAACATTGAAATAAATCAACAATTGATTAGTATATTCTCATAGAATAAGAAGTAGATTACTCCTTATTTTTGAATCATTCTTGACATTTATGACGTAATCCCGGTCCTTGGTATCCCTCGTTTCTCCAAAACTTTGTGTCAATATCCAAGATACCTTGTAGAGTTTCAGGATCTATTCGATGAACAAAGGCTAACTGTTTTTGAATACAGTTCAATTGATTACAAAGACGTTGAATGTAAACCATGAGATATTTGTCAGAAGTATGAGGAGAGGACGCAACAATGTGTCATTTGTTTTGCGCTCCAATCATTTGATTGATGGTTCCTTTAGAGATAACCTTAGTATATGAGATCATCAAACATGTCTCCTATTGTGTTTTCACAGATTTTTGTGATGAGACAAGGATATCCAAGATTTCTTTTTTCCTCTTATAAGAACAAGATACTTAGAAATATTGATCATATGATTGATAATTATCCCACCGAGATCAATTTGTTTATCGCCTTCTAGAAGAAAATAGACAAGCTCTGCAAAATCCTTTCCCCAGTGCGACTTTTCTCTACTACTTGCAAAAAGAGTTGCAATTACAAGTTTACCGGAAACCCTTATGTCAAACGGTACATCTTTGGTTGGCAATCTTTTATTTTCCCAGTCAATCCTTTTTCTAATGACACAGGTTGAAATGGTATTGTAATCAATTTGAACTTCGGTAATCATACGATTACAATCTACATTGTACTTGATGATGTTTGAAATTGTTTTGCGATTGACATAATGAAGAGTGAAACCAACCAGAGTGACAAAAGTAAGCTTCTTACGATCGATATTATGAATATTAACATTGAAGATTCTTACTATGTCAGGTGAATATTTTTCAAAATCAAATAGTTTTCCCAGTCTCGATCTTGAACGAACTTCACATAGCTTGCATTGGAAACTTCTGAATCGAATCTATTTTCAACAATAAATTTGATTCCCTTCAGAGTTTGATATTTATAAAAACATGAACTATCTATGAAGGAAGTAAGTTCATGTTTATCCTTGATCATGTGAGGAAAATGGATCTTCCCAATCCCATTGTAGGAAATAAAGGGATTCAAGAGATTCTCTTCGTCTATCTCATAATTTTTTTCACTTCTTGATTTCCTTTTTCTCATTTTATTTTGTACCGAACTTGTACGGAGAATCCTAAGTCTGGTTCCGAAACTTTTCTCTCCAAAAATTGTTTGTAAAAACAATACATGAGTATCCCTTTTAAAGAAAAAGTGAATGTCTTTCGAACTTGACTAGGTTTAGGAAATCGCTTATTCGGAAATATTTGTTTATAAGGAAACAAATCCTTTTTTGGAATCTTGCATTTGTTTTGGAAACCAGTTTTCTCTTCTTGGATCGGATCTTTAAAACGAATCAATTTTATATTCATGTTCGAAAATTTGTCATCTCTATTATTATCAAGATTATTGTAAATAACTGAGTAGGGTAGGACAAGCTCGAACATAACAAGATATTTACAAATAAATACCTTTAGAAAAATTGAACTGATGATCTCTTAAAAGATCACTTGCTTCATTGGAACAATTATGTGGTGTATGAAGCAAACCTTTGTTAACAGAAAGATTATCCTTAACAAAGCTAAAAGAGATCCAAAGAATGTGAATTAAACAGACAGATTTGGATTTGAACATGTGTATACATATATTAGGGTAAGAATACCAGAATATATTTAAACTTCCAAGTTTTTCGGCGTAATAGCCATGGAGCATATTTAGAAAAAACTCTTCTAGAATCTTATACACATTCATATCTGACATAAAATATGTCACATGGGTATTCGTATTAACATTACTACACTGGTCATTAATAAAGCCCACGATATACATGCATATGACTCTCAGGAGTCTGATCAATAGATCTGAGAAACAAATGAAAATAATTCATATTCCAAAGGTACTCTGGAAAGAGAGTATTGCTTTCTTCATTCGTGTGTTCCACCACGAGAGATTGAAGCCATCTAATCTTGATGGTATGTTAACTGATTCAAATATAGGTTTGTAAAAACCATTTTAGATTTCAGTCATATAGGTTGGATCTCACCAATCACAGATTGTTAGATCATTTCGTGTTTGCCTGCTCTGATACCAATTGAAATGACGAGGGTACCCAAATACACCACGCTTTTTCGTTTCAACCTATAAGTCTGATACCAATTGTAATCATCTATGAACAGAGTCGAGACAATACAACGACAAGGTATTCACTTGATAATAGTTACGGTCCGAAACCGATTTACTATAGAATCAATATCAAGTGATTATGCTTTAACGTACTAGTGCAATTTACTTTATTATTATAATGAAACAATTATAACACGAATGTAAAGTAAATGACACAGCAAGATTTTGTTAATGAGGAAACCGCAAATGCAGAAAAACCCCAGGACCTAGTCCAGTTTTGAATACTCTCACAATTAAGCCGTTATACAAAGAACAAAGCCAACTTCGTATAGTTGAGACCAAGTAATCTACCCCTAGTTACTTAGTTCCATTAGTATCCCTGAGTTTACGACCGTTTGGTCATGCACGTGAATCTCAAGATAGAAAATCACTATTTTGAGTTGTTTTACCGATGTAAAGTCTTAAGCACTTAACTCCTTTTGATCGTCTTCCAAGCAGTAAATGAACAAAGTTGTTTGGTAACTACTCCAGTAATCTTTTAGAAAAAATTTCGTTGAGTTTGACAAAGGCTCTTCCGTTTAAACTAGTAAACTCCTTTATCGGGTAAGATCAATCCAAATCAGTAACTTAGATTTTGGATTCACAACTATCAGATTCGGATATTGAAGAATACCCCCAAATGAGAGTTGTCGATCTAAACGACTATATGATAAAATCTATCAAAAGATAAACCGGATCTAAATAGGATCCCACCATCTGCATTAAACTTTATCCAACCCTCAAGAGGAGGAGAACATTTGACTGAAATGATGTTAGGAGCACCTCTAACACGAGAATTAATACCAAAGAATCTAAGTACGACCATCTCGCGAAAATCAACCCCCATATACACATCCACTAACCCACCGTATTCTCAAATTAACACCCTAAGCTCGCGAAAAACAGCCCCCATATACCCATCCTCTAACCCACCGTATTCTCAAATTAACACCCTAAGCTTAGCTACACAGTCACGCATTGGAACCGAACTCCCCTCAAGTTTTGTTTTGTTGCGAGCACACCGTATACACCAAAAACCACTCACCACTGCAATAAATAAGAGATTACGAACCTAGGAACAACCCTTATAATCCCTTATCTTATCTTAACAACTGAATTAGACAAGAAATCATAACCAAGAACACTCGCAATCCACCTCCAAATCGCCAAAGCAAAATCACAATCAAACATTAGATGGGTCTCGATGGTCTTGCCTATAGGTCGTGATGCGCCACAAGATGGTCGTCTTCTGTCCCCCCTGACGATGGGGAATCCACTCCTGGGTCGTCGCTCTGCTGCGTCTGGCTCGCCTTCTTGGCACCTTTGGAAGGCAGGGAGTGTCACGATGTAGACTTTTTTCCGGTCATTCTTTTCATCTATTGCAGGGTTTGGTGGCACGAAATTGGCTTAGCGTCGCCAAACTCATCCCTAAAAGCCCGGCTCGCGTCTGTAATTTCGCAGCAAAGTAAACATGATCACAATAAACAAGTCGATGCCAAAAGAACTCTGATATTATCATATGTTGGCAATTTCTTATGTAAGATTTTCCAAACTATCCATTTCCTTCTTAAATGGATTGTAATACTCCACAACAACACAAACAACCGAGATACATCTTTCCCACCCCTACTAAATGCATAAGTATTTTTTATATTAATATCACCTAAAATGTTGTTGTCCTAAACATGGATGATCACGCCGATCATCCATGTTAAAAGCAATGTGAACTTAAATAATTTGACGAGTAATATCAACTGGAAGTCTGGCAACAATGTGATCCAGAAACGAATGATGTCCATCTTGAATAACATTGCTATTAGCAGCAACCATATCACATCTTTCAGTCGTAATCAGATCTACCATCTGTGCTAACGTAAACTCTAGATACGGGCACCAACGATCATTCCTAAAGTCCATATTTTCTCCAGTCCCAATTAACCAAACAATACTCGATTTCATACGAAGCCATTTTTTTCATGCTCGTCCACATAAGATTTTTGATAGTTTTTAACAATATTTGCTCCCTTGAAAAAATTTCTCCAGAAAAATTCACACCAGACTGAAGTACCGTTGAACCTTGCCAAGTTGTTTTCATCAACACAATGTGGTTCAAAGAACTTAGAGATATGCTATTGTTGTATCCTCGTTAACAAAATTCTGGTGTCTTGTGTTTTTCCCTTTCTGCATTATATTGTTTATCTTTATAATAGGATTTACACAAGTAGAACGTTATGAGACTTGTTTCTTGTAGAATTCGTATCTTGAAAGATAAATAACAAGTTTCACACTTGGCAAAATTCGGATCTGAATATTTGGATACGACTAGATTGATATTGGATATTTATTTTTGAGATCGTCCAAGTACCCTTCTTCACAATTAGGCTCACACACTCTTTTGTCTGGACTTTCTGATTGAGGAGAGATAGAGATACAAACTCTATATACATAAATTTTCAAGGATCATTAAGTTGGTCTACTTGCAATTATATTAGGTTTTGTCCATACACGGTACCGAACAAAAAGTTGGTGGTGTGCTTGGTACCATCTCCTTTTCACTTTACCATAACGACAAGCTAGGTTTGCCAATCCACCTGACTGAACAAATTTTATTATTTGTCAAGTTTCATATGAACTGCCCTAATAAAATGGTTATCATAGTTTTTAAACTCGTATGAGTCGTGTGAATATCTTAGAAAACGAGTAGAATCATTAAAGATTATCGAATCTCATATAAATCGTAAGATTCTTATTCCGGTCAACGATTCTTGACCAAACTGACTCAATCTGAGCGATGTTTTTTTTTGACCCTTAGACGTAGAACTCCTGTTATAATCTTACAATCCACTGAGCCGTGTGGGCATTTTTGTTATAATTCACATATTTTGAATTATATAATAATTTTAATTATAAAATCATGTTACACTCTACCATAGTTGTGTTAAAATGAATTATTTTCATCCTAAATTACATTACATTAACTAAATATCATGACAAATATATATATCAAAATTGACAGTGATTCATGATTCAACATCCGATTCAATTCTTAAGAATGAAAAAACGAGTCATGATTCGATTCACGATTTAAAAACCTTGTGTGTGGCCGGTGGACTTTCTGCCGACTCCACCACAACGGTGTATCCGGTACATACCAGGAACTAGTAGGCCCAAGAGTCCGCCCTTAACGAAAATATGTATCTAACTACCAGCTTAGGTTTTGGGTTCCAAGTTCGAAGGCATCAAAAAGACTTCAACACAGACACAGTAGATTTTGGAAGAGAGACACAACAGAGAGAAAAATACCGCCATTGAAGACTGCCAAGGTATTTCTACTTTTCATTCTTCCTCATGTTCTCCTCTTGCAGTTTACTATGTTCATCTCTCTCAAACTTCTTTCAGATTTATTTATTTCTTATTCTAAAACACAACTTCTTCTAATTTTCTAAAACCCTAATTTTTATTCTTCTAAAGCCCTTACTTCTTTTAATTTTCTAATATTAGTTCTGTTTCTCCCCTTGTTTATTTGTAGGCTGTTGCTGATAAGAATGATAACTGGTGGGAAAAGCCTTGTTTCTTCATCTCCCGCATTTTCAAGTGATGGGAAAAAACTATTGATCTGTACCGGCAATACAGTTTCAATCTTTAGCACCTCCACTGGCTTACAGGTGGTTTTTTCTCATTTTCTCAGTTCTTAGAATTTCTTTTACTGAGATTTTTGAGATATTTAACCTTTTTGTTTTGGTTTACATAGATAACCGAATTGGAAGGTCACACAGGACTTGTTACTTCTGTGATTGTTGTACCGTCTCTTACCCCAGCAAGTAAATTTTTGTCTTATTGCTGGACATCGTCGCTGGATGGAACTATTCGTTACTGGGACTTTTCTACAGCACAAGTTATCAAAAAATTTGATATCGAGCTGCCGATATTCTCAATGGTAAGAAATAGTCTTATGCTTTCACTTAAAACCTTTAAGGAAGTTATTGTTAAGGTCCATTAGGCGTTTTTTCTAGTGGTTTATTTGTTGTTGAAAGTGCGTAACCGTTTTTTTGATCGGTTGAAAGTGCCTAACTTGCGATTCAGTTTAATTTTAAGTGTGTTTATTTCTTTACCAGGTGATTCCGAATTTACCTGGACTATCCAATGAGAGCAGTGGAAAAGTATCAGATCCTTTTGCATTTGTATCAGTTGAAGATACAAACACAACAGATGACAATGCTTTTAGGGGAAAGATATGGAGATATAACTTAGCAAAAGGTTGTAAAGTTGGTGTAGTTCTGACAGAGGTAGTCTCTAGCCAACTCTTATTTTCTTGTAAAAAAGTCTAATTTTTGTGAGTTTGAAACATAGTGATCTCACTAGGTATTTTTCCTGCAGTTTGGCACTGTGCAAGTTCTGATTGCTTTATTGTTTGAGTCAAATGAGTACCTTACATCATTATCTGTTCCATACAACATATAGAATCTGGGCGGATTGCTATGCCTAGAAGTTGGATGTATAGTCGTCACTATGACACTATCGCTCTTGTGTCAGATTATTGTAGAGCTTTAATACTTGGATATTTTCCCGCTGTATGTACGTATATATGTGTATGTGGTCAATTATTTCTCTAGGTCAGATGTGCAGTAGAAATATTGAAGGACATAAATACTAAGCATTACTTCACACATTGCTTACGCTGAAAAAATTAACCTTGTATACACCACTCTATTTTGGGTCATGTCGCCGTCATAAGCTTCTTTCTCATTTAATCTAAGATTCTCCCAGAATCCTGCTAAATGCGCAAATTTCGGTTTCTTAACCCTGCATAGATTTGAGAAATTTCGTATGGGTATATGATTGTTTACTTATGTCTTGCATCTACTTGTGTTCAGACTAGACACCCAGAGTATATAACTAGCAGTCCCTCAGGAGATTTTTTTGGCATTCGACACAAGCGCAAGGTTCATATATGGAAGATCTTTGCTAAAGACTCAAAATATGATGTCAAGAAGATAACACTGCACCACACTAAAAACTTCACAGCCATTGCGTTTCATCCAACAGAGAAAATCATAGCCGCAGGTGATTCAACTGGAAGGATTTTGATCTGGAGAGGTATTGGAAAAAAAACTTTTTCCGGAGGACGCAAGAATGTGATAGTGGTAAAGAATGATGAAACTGCTCCTGGGGTGAGGGGTGAAGATGATGCCGAGTCATGCTCAACATGGCATTGGCACCCATCTGAAGTGAAGGTTCTATCTTTTTCTTCTGATGGAGCTTATCTATACTCAGGTAAAGCAGAAACCAGATTAATGACTTCATTTTGATTTCGTTCTTTTCAGTATTTCGTATGTCACTTGTATGGCCATTTTTTTACCCTGGGGAAAAATGAAAAATCTAAATTCTGTATGTGATAATTATCTTATTTAGGGGGAAAGGAGGGAGTTCTAGTGGTTTGGCAGCTCGACACAGGCAAACAGAGATTTCTTCCGCGTATTGGATCCCCACTTACATATTTTGCAGAGTCTTTGGATCCTACTCTTTCCTCAGTAAGGACTTTTATTAATGTAAATTTGATGATTTCTTTTCAAATCGGGAGTACCTGTCAACTGGAATTTAGCAGAACTTACTTTTGAAGTTATACTGAATAATGGTATGTTTAGATATCTTGTGCAGACAATCAAATACATCTTTTGCAAATGCCTTCCATGGAAATCTTGAAGTCCATCGCTGGGATTAAGGTTTGTACTTGCTCTTTCTTTTGTCCTATTAGGTACTTTTTTGTACATATTAAATGTGCTATGGAATCTATTTGGTAATCCAAGAGAATTGCCAAGATCTCCAAGGTTGTTTGAATTATCTCATTGAGACATTCGTGGGGATCCAACGACAGGATGTCAAGATATATTAGTTGTGTACTTGGACTAGATGTCGCACTTTGGGCACATTAATGCTATACCATTGGAACCATCCTGTAATTTCTTCTAGGTGATGTGTGCCTTTCGGAAGGGATTCTTTTCACTTGTCTGTAGCATTATTTTAACATAGATACTCAATGGTGTATATACAGCTTCATTCCCTTCTCAACGTCGAAGAGGGATCATGCAATGTTATGGCCTTCGATTACAGCACTGGTTTAGTTGCATTGAGAACAGAAACCTATTCAGTACAATTCTACAGCTTGTTCGACGACCGTGAGATTTCACAGGTATGCAGATTTAAATATGATGATACTCACTTTGTTGTTTACTTCATTCTGTATAGTATTTTTCCATAGTTGTGTTTTCTTCTGTTCAGATTTTAGAAATGTGTTAAAGAATGCAAAACAAAACATTTTAAATTGGCTTCTTTTTTCCTTCCCAAGTTTTCTTATTCATGTAGGCATGTATTCCAACCTTTGTTGTCCACATCTTGTGCCTTTCTAGGAAATTTATTGTGGTTGGTGTGGCTTGAATAACTAGTATTCATTGCTTAATACATCTCTCAGGTTTAACTGAACCAAAAAAGTAAAGAGATTTCCCCAAAATCTTCAGTCTTGGCATTGCATATCCACATGTTTTGGGTATGAAACACCAAACATTTCTTTCTATTGGATTGGCGCTTGTGCAAGGGCTTGCATACTTTTGTCTCTGCAGCTTTTTATATATTTATGAGATTTGCTTGCACTCGTCGAACCCATTTACACTATTGGATACACCCTAGGGTTCGTTTAGATTGGTATGTTTCTGGTAAAACATTTGGATGATCATGTTATATAGTTCAGATCCGTATGACTGGTATGGAATAGTTTATTTTAGGGTTTCCTCTATTTCATTAAGTAGTAAGGACCTCCAATGGGTCCTTACGTTCTGTGCCTCATACTGTAACAATAAGAGTAAACCATGGTCAACTTACTCTTCCAAGAATGTCGCAGTTATTCTGGTTTCGTGATGGAAGCATTTATCCAATTTTGCTTATTTCCAGGTTCAAGTATGTGAAAGAAATCATCAGCCTGGTGACGAAATCACGGTATGTAAAGTTAACAGTAATGAATAGCCTGACATGCTCTTGAATTTAATCCCACACTTGTATCAAAGTTGCATTTTAATTTAAGTTTCCTTTGAATTCTTTAATGGCATTTCGCCTTTAGATTATGGATTGACTTCCCGTTGCATGTTTCGTGTCGTTGTTGATTTTTTTTAGCATCTGTATCAAATTAATGTCCACTATTGATGTCTACTTGAGTCTTCATTCATTGATTTAGTTTGGACTTCAACTGCCAGGCATTAAAAATGATTTAGGAGATGGGATTTCTATGAACTAGTGAATGTAATGTGTCATGTCAACTCACAGTATGGTTTAGGACTTGGTTCATGAATATTTCTTCTAATGGTGTTGCCTCCTTGTTGTATTTGATATCGTTTTATGTTTATTATTTTTTGTTTCATAAAATGTGTTATCACCTCTTGTTCTTTTCATTTCTGTAATTACTAAGTTGTGGTCTTCTGACACTCGGGATAACCAAAATGCTATTAGCATATGTGACTCATGTTCAACTGTTATAAGAGTACTGCTGTTATTTGCAGGAACTTAATTGTCCTCAAAGGCTAATAGGCTTAGTTAAGTTAGTTGTGGTGTTTGTTTTGAAGTAAGGAAGCCACCCCCAAGCCCCCCACCCCCCACTCAAAATACTAGATTTTTATCCTGATAATAACTTGTCGAAGCAACTCAATCTGGGGAAAAGCTTTGAAATTACAGTAGAATATCTTGTACAAGTCCAAACTCATATTTTCAACCCTTGATCATGGAACAACATCGAAGCAGATTTGGAAATCATCTTCACCATGGCTTGTGGGCCCATTTTAAATTAATGTAAGCTAGATATGGCTACCATTATCTTATATTGCTTTCGCATCACCCTACCAAGCCCTAGTTTTTCTATTGTTTTTAATGGATGCTGTTCATACTTATTTTCCGTGTGCGTTTCTTGATATGACCGAGTATGAACTGTTCTTTTCGTTAGTGACTTCCTTTTATTTTTAGTATCTAATATTTATCTAGTTAGTCATACAAATTAGTGATTCCTTATAAGTTGATCGTCTTTTGGGAAAGTGAACACATTTTTTTTTATCTTTGATGGATGCAGTTAATTGTAAATTTATTAGCTCTCTCTAAGGATGGCTCAAAAATGGGTACGGCTGAAGTTAAGCTCTCGGAGGACGGAATTGGTGGTCTTGTTTGTCTCAGATTCTGGGAAGCTGGGAATCGTAAGGGTGCATTCACCTTGTCGACTGTTATATACGAGCCTCACAGGTCTAAATACTGCATTTGTTATGGTTTTGGATTTCTTAATTCTTATGTGGGTTTCTAACAGTGACATGCTTGTATCCAGTTTCACTCGCCTCCTCGTACCTAACCTGAAAAATTCTTTAACTAAATTTTACTTAAATCACCCTTGGAAGAACCTAAGTTACTTAACACAGTGCGAAAAGAATACATTCGTACGAGGATGATACATGGAGTATGTTCTCTTGAATGCAGTCTGATCTGTAGTGAGAGTAGGTCGCCTCTCATGGAGTAGTGAAGTTTCTGACTAGATGTTTCATCTTTTAAAGGATAATTCTGATGATTAAGTGATCATGTTCGATAAAAAGTTACTGGTCTCATGATTCAATTAGCATGCACCAATTGGTTATCGGAAGGCCCGTCTCGTATTGTAGTTTTCAGATTTGGTGTGTTAATTTGTAGCGTTATTAGCATATATTCCGATAAAATGAAAGACCCCTCTGAGTCTTGAGCATATATATTTTTTCTAAAATATATATAGTGGTCAGATATGGTTTCTTTTTCTCTCATACTTAAATGTTGAAGTAGGACATAACTAACGATTTGTATTTTTGTTTAAAGTCTTCACTGTATTTTAATATCTATCTTCTTCGTCGCTAATCAACAGTGATGCTGGAATTTCTGCGATAGCCTTTAATCCCACTCGTAATATGGCAGTTAGTACTTCACATGGTGGTGACTTTAAGGTAATAGTATCTCACTTAGCCTGATGAATTCAAGTATTTTTGTAATTATTTCTCAAATTTGTTCGTCTTTCTATGCTCAGATTTGGGTTCGGAGTTCTGATCTGCAACAAAAAGATCAAGTGCCTCAGAAATTTGGCTGGAGATGCAACTCCGTTGGTTCATACAAGTATGGTCTTGTTTTCATTTAATCTCTTTTCCCTATTTAGGCCATTTTACCTGCTATCCTTACAAACACCCAAATATAGTTAAAGCCAAATTAATTTTCTGCAGAACCTTTAGTAGATTTTTAGACCCTTCTATAGACATTAGTATGTCTCCCTTATCCATTCAATTCCTTGTAATAATTGGTTTGTGATGCCTAAGGCTGGATATCAGAGAGTTTCCATTTTGACTTTTGAGACTCCATGGCAACTGTATGAAGTTTGTTCGTCGATAGAGATGCGACAAATAACCTTCTAGAATGGCAACTCCTTGAAAAAGTTGGTACATGTATCCTCGACACAATCTAACAGCTAAAATTCCAGATTCTTAGAATTATCATTGATGGTTTTATTTATCAAATGTCCAATATTAATCAGAATCACTAATCATCTCTCTCTATCTTGTAACTCGAGTTGTGGTATCCTCTAGGTTTCTGAAGTTATAGTCACTGATTACTGAGATATACGCCATTATAACTTACACAAGCAGGAAATGATTGCGAGGATAGTAGTGGGTAGTTTGTTGGTTCATGAAACATTTTCTATGATTAATATAAGATCGTTATAAGCTTCCACTTCTGTACGGATTATCAATATACATGGTTTGCTGCTACGTAGGGAAAAGCCAATGACAGCTGCTGCATTTTCTGCTGATGGGTCTGTTCTTGCTGTTGCTGCTGAAACTGTTATTACGCTGTGGAATCCATTAGAAAATGTTCTAGTTGCTGTAATCGGAGATACACCTACGGTAATCCTCTGATTTCTTACCTGAATTTTTATTAATCTTTTCTTAAGGCTCAAAGAAAGTGAGTTAAAAAAACGACATATGGTGGTGCTAGACATCTGTTACTGTGCATGGAATAAATAAGCAGTAGGAAATGGAATGCCATTTTGTTCCCCCATATTTTATGAGGCTGGCCAATATCTTACCATCCCAAAAGGTTTGAGGCTTATGGGTCCAAACCCCTCAGTCTCATGATTAGGATGGATGGGTTTGATTGACCCATATGCAGCGGGTTATCTGAGTTGAACTGAGTCCAAGACGTTTAGTCAAATGTACTAACTCTTACTGCTAGTTCCATGTCACGTTATGTAGCAAGTTGAACGGAGTGGGAAAAATAGTACCTCTTTCATTAAGTATTTGCGTATGCTAGATAGGCACTGCCCTTGGGACCAAGCAAAGTTGACCTCTATGCTTATCTTCACTGCATCTTATCTGTAAGTATGTGTAACACTAATAGTCAACCTCCTTTTTTCAGCGAATTGTGTCCCTTACTTTTGCTGGGAAGTCAGAATATCTTGTGTCAGTATCCAGAGATTCAAAGCCACAGCTATCAGTTTGGAGTACATCAAAGCTTTCTAAGTTGTGGTCTTATAATCTTCTCATCGAAGGTGTGTATTCTCTTTAAGGCAAATATCGGGGTAGCATATTACTTTATCTGATAGTCAATTCTTGATCATCCAATATCTATATTGTCTTGCTGTTTAGTTTACTTGAGTAACTGCTCAACAGAAAGGCTCCCAAAATCTTCTATTGAGCGGAAACAAAGTGTGGATGTTGAGTACAGTAAGTTGCATAGTGACGGCGTGGGCATGGGTTTCGGGGATTACCTGTGAATAATGAACAAGTTGTTACAAATCTAACTTTTTATGTCTTTTCCTAGTAATGTACCTAGTAATATGTATATTATTTTTGTGAACTGCATAAACTCACTAAGTTGAAAGTGCTGCAAAAGTTTCAGTACATTTTTTCCTTTCATTCTTGCTAAGTTAGGGTACCGGTGTAAGATATTAACTTGCTCACAATGGCCGAAGGCTTGACTTCCAAAGCATGTGTCTTGTTACTGAAACTTTGAGCTGGTACAAAGTTTCGGACTAATAAAACTGGATATAATTAAATCCATCCTTTTGCTGGTATCGCGTTTTCTCCTGGATGATGTATGATCCATGTTCTCATCTTCAATATTTTTCTCATGCATGCAGCTGTGACCTGTACCATGGATGGTACTTGTTTTGCTGTTCTAGCCCTTAACCCAAAACTATCCACATCTAATGAGACTGCACATGAAAGCATGGGTGGCGTAATCTTATTATTTAGTGTGGAGGATGTGGTTCCTCTGGCAACCTGGACAGTAAAGAAGGTATGTCTTTGCCCTGCATTATTTATCCGATGTGCCACGTTCATTTGTCTGTTGATACATAGAAAACTAATATGTCCATCTATTACTTAGGGGCTGAACTACAGCCAGGCTTAGCCTGGCTTAAGCCACCCCCAAAACAAAAAAAATTCATTACATTAGGCTTAAAGTTTATCCCATTTTAGCTTACATCCAGTAGAATCTATGGTCAAGCCAGGGTAAATATATCCAAGTACACATATATTTTTTATGAAGCACCCCCTAGATTCAATTCCTAGTTCCGACCCTGACTTTACTATAAATACCCGTGACTGGCATACTTCCGACTCTCAACCCAAACTAATGAGCCAATTTAACATGATTCTGAGTGATTTGGCGAGGTCTTTGATTATAGAACTGTCCGAGTCGTCTGAGCTGAGAACGTCCACAGTAAGTGGAATACACCATTCTTCATGATACCATTTTCTAGGACTTCTTTTTATCTCGATGAGCAATTTTTGATATTGGAAGAAGCCTCTTTACTACTTGTGACCCATCCAAGCTGCTCATCTGTAGGTATCGATGTATTAGCTCTTGGTGAGCATCACCATGAACTCAATTATACAACTCTCTGGCTTATAGCTGGTTTTTATTCTCGGTGTTTTTATCTCAGGCAAAGGGAGGGGGACTATCATTTATTCAAGGAGACCCATCTTCACTTGATAGGAAACCTGTCAGCGAAGAACAACCTGCTGAGGTTCTTGTTTATGTCAGTGGTGACCATGAGTATATCATCTTCGATCCACATGGCAAAGAAGACAACACCAAAAGGGTATATCGCCGAGAGAGTGTGGTTCCCACGAAGGAGACAGGTAATTTGCTAGTTTTTCATGTCTTTTACTTGTTCTTTTTTTTGTTGAAGATATCCATTCTCTTCTGGTTGAAAATTAGTAAATGCTGTGGAGAACTGAGAAGGGGAAGTATCCTCGCCTTGTTTTTGTCAATCAGTTTTGATGTGGCTGAATTGGTACACCTTGGCTATTAGTTACTTGTTAACAAACAAGTGGGGTTAACTATTTCAGTCTCAGATCCACATTGTCTTGTCTTATACATTATTTTAGTCATGCCAACCGGTCCAGGTACTGATTCTACTGTACCTGAATGATTCTGACACCAACTGTAGGTGTGTGATGAATATCATTATGTAAACATGAGTTAACTGTGAACTGTAAGACATCTCTTTCAATACGATGCTTAGAGCCCAAACTAAACAGTTACAGAGAAACGTCATAGTTGTATGTCTTCTGAATCTCATCTGATTGTGAATCTCAGGGGAAACTTGATTAGAATTCCTTCCATATAACCCATACAATATCTGAATCTCAAATTTAGCAAAAGAATCACTGGTGCGATGTCCGTAAATAAAAACCATTGAAGAATTGCCGGCACCCGTTATTGTTAAGTTAACAATCTGCTTCTCTATGTATCAGGAATATCTGGGTATGCATCTATTTATGGCGAGCTTCCTAATATTAGCGGCACTGAGAAAGATCAGACGTCGCGGATCCCATTTGTGCCTTCGGAAAGGCCTTGGGAGACCATATTCAGTGGATCATCACATGTTCGTCTACCTCTTACAAAATTATGTTCAGTATTTTTGGAATCCTTGCTTGAAAGAAGGCCAGAAGCTGTACAATAAAGTAGGGTAGCTCAGAATTTGATCAATTTTGTTGGATATATTTATAATCACCTGTTATATCTTTTCATGCCCACTTATACATCTTAGCTGTTTATGACGGGGAAAGAGGTGGAATTTTTTTAAGGTCAGTGATGTGTATGTGGGAAGGTTTGTTACAGGGGACTGACTGTTTCAACAAGGAGCTTCCAATATAAGTCAAAAGAGAAGCATGCGGGTGGTGCTGTAATCCTTGTAAGGTAGTAGAAGTCACAGATTCATCATGTGATCGTAGTCAAAATTTTGTTTTTCACCCTTTGTAATGTTTTGTTACTTGACCTTTTATGTGTGGTTGATTAGTTTTTATCTTCGTTTCTACTTTATTTATTTAATTTTCTTTTTGAAATTTCATTTCTTTTTGCAGATTAAAAATTTATATGACGACCTATTTTGCCACATTGCTGCCTTTAATTTTATCTACCATTAGTCCATTTCGATGGTGGTGCTTTCCACTCTCGTAGACCATTGCACTACTAGTTTCTTCTCTAGCCAGACGTTCCGCTCCTTGCTAACTACCAGCCGGGACTAACCAATCAACTTTCATTCCTCCTATTTAAATTTTTATGGACTGCATGTTTGATCAGTGAACCCTGACCCATATATGCTATCAAACTATCAACGTATATCTGGAAACAAAGCTGAAATGCTATTTCTTTTGTAATGCCTTAGTTTGCAGTGAAGAAACCTGACCCATATATGCAGTCAGCTATTTCTTTTGTAATGCCGTTGAAAGCCTTGGAATATGGATTTCTTACTAGTTTGTGCAGGGGAACCACTACGTGCCATTGGGCTGCCAACTAAGTAGCATCCTGTGGACAATGAGCGTCACTCTAGAATTTTCACACAGCAAAGTCGCAGAATGCAGCTTTTCTTGTTTCCACGTGATACAACCATCCTGCATCACCAGTTCACCACTGATAATAAACCTTGCTGAAAAGAATAAATATGATCTCTACCTTGATTTATAATTGTTCAGCTTCAATGACACTTGAGCTCCTGAATAAAAAAAGAATTATAGGGGCACCTTCAAGCGAATTTGACTTGCAAAAAAGAAAAAAGAAAAAGAGAATCAGTGCGAAGCGCTACCAAAAATACCCAATCATTCAGTTCATATGATTCGGAGGTAAAAACTGTACACATTCATCGAGATCTATCAATATTTCTACATAGTTCTTTATCAGATTTCAATATCTGCATGTGAAAGGTTCTCCAGGTTCTCCCTGGACAGTTAAGCATGTCATAGTCCTGGCACATTCATTTTTCAAGGTTCTGTCTCTCCAATTTTCTTCTCGGTTAACTTTCTACGAGGAACAATTTACTTCTGGAATGAGAGGGAATACGATCCTGTGGTTGGATCTTTCACCGCTTTGAAGTTGTCGATGCTCATCCCAAAACGTCCTAACACAGAGTTTCCCATTTCTTTTAGCTTCCCTGGAATAAAAAAGAGGCTGGGTATTAGAAGCATAGCCCCATCAAAGAGTATGCAAATACCAACATTGAAGATTAAGAAGTCCTACTCATACGTAAGTTCGGGAAGAGACAACTGACAAGGGGCCATTGGGCCAAACATTACAAATGAAAATAATAACAACTTCTACAGAAAACCATCTAGCCTAAAGACCCTAAACCATCATGGGATTCAACAACTCATAGGCTTACTTTGGTGTTATTCGAAGAAAACGCTAGCTCTAGTATATTGCATTTCTGCATCATCTCTTCATGATCCTTCAAAGAACTGATTCGTTAAAATGGCGTTAATGTACCATATACACCAGCATTATGTGTCCACAGTGTTGAATCTGAATTAGTATCATGACTCATATCATACCTTTCAAAATAGCAGCACTGAGACGATTAAGTACAGATACATCACTAATCTGATGGACATTTTAACTCCGCGTTCTTAAACCCAGATTATATACCTCAACAAAATATGTTTAACATAAGGCTCCTTAAGGTACTCCAGTGACAGCAAAATAGTACATAATTTATGTACTTTATGTAGCTAGTGGTGAAGTGATAGACACTTCACCTACACCAAAAACCCGATAAGGAACTCGAACTCAATAGATAACCCTGACGCATATAAGTCATTGTTTAAAGCTTTAAGCCACCTTCAAAACTTAATCACTTCACACCTTAAAAATGCTCAAATGCCATTGAAACTTATCCTATGTCCACACAAATTCAGGAAATCAGGAGGCCAAAATTTAATTTCTGAATAGTTATATATCTCTCTCTGACCAGATATTACTTTCTAGAAACAACAAACCAAAACTGTACCCGACCTTCACATACCAGAAACCCTAGTTGACAAGGTATACGCCATGCCACGATAACCATGAACTTTAAGAGGAATTGTGGCCTACTGTCTACCACTCGACTTGTATACTTCCCCCAACAGTTATCGGGAATTTTTAAGAAGACTTGTAGCCCACAAATACGGTGGTGACCTTTGAGAGAACTTGTAGCCCAATGAGGTGATTTTCGTGCACATGCAACTCACTGGTGTTGGCTAAGTTGCATCTCAATATGCAACGGTGCATGAACTTTTAACTACTTATCACGCCATTAAGACACGGCAATATGAAAAATGCCATCCTATTTGGAAGTTCTAAACTAGTGTATAATGCATCATGCTTCATTTTCATGAAGCTTTACTGAATATCTAGTCCCATATCTATCAAATACAATACCTCTTCATCCTAAAAGGTCTCATGTAATTCATTAGAAGACTGCTAAATAGTCCAACTCCATACAATCATTTAAAAAAGTAAGATTCACTGACAGAAGAAACGAGCTTAGAAGTTTTCTGCACTAGAAGTGAAGGATGAGAGATATAAGAGAACAGAGCGAGAGCTTATGACTTACCAATCATCTCTTCTTTCATCTTTTCTCGCTTTTCTGCAGCTAAGGGCTCCAAGCGTACAATGGATCTTCTAGCTTGATTATTTGAAGGATCCAACTCCACAATTTTCTTCATGTCTGAAAGAAAAGAAAAACAGTAAATAAATTCATAAGTTGATCAGTGCGAAACAAAAGATATCTTTACGAAGAATAAGGTAGAGGAATCGTGCCTATAAGAAACTATGTCTAGAGAAATCTTGTTAACATTCAGACCTATCACAGCTTCTTCAAAGTGTTCAAGCTTTTCGCGAGCCTCCCCTCTTCTAATCAGAGCTTTCATATATGCAGGATTTAACTCCAAAGCTTTGTTGCATTCCTTAATAGTCTCCTCATATCTTCCCTGAGAATATCATGTATCAACTTCAAGATCAAATAATACAACAAAGTGACCAGGCGAAGAAGAAGCCCAATATGATGCATGAAAAGAAAACCATGGTCGAAACTCAAAATTACACACTCAAGTACATAGTTCAGAACAGACAGTGTAACAAGACCTAAAAGAAGGTAAAAGAAACATACTGGGTCATTTGTCATGTGCCTTAGGTTGAATAATAAACATCATGTTATATATACTCGTACCAAATTCGAGAAGCAAGCAGCTCTATTTGCATGACATATAGAGCGGATCTCAATGGATGCAGGCATATCAGCAGCAACCTGTAACGCAAGCTCATACCGCAACAAGGCATCTTCATACTGCGCAGACCCGAAAAGCTTATTTCCTTCAGTTTTCGCATCATTGGCTTCACTTAAAGCTTTCTGCATCAGTAATGAACGAAAATAAAAGATAATGATCATTTGATTCTAGTGTAACTTAATGATATAACAACTAATGAGTAGTAACCACAAATATTTGGTTCGGTGTTCAAGTGAAAAAACATCATGCATTGTTGGCTACTTGGCTTATTGCTGGTAAAGAGACAATATGCTAGTTGAATCTGATATCAATTCATGTTGACAGCATACAATGCGCCAACAGAGGATGACAGCCAAAACAATTACTTTCCATAAGAACCAATGGCTAATGAATTTCCTCTGTGATCTCCACAGAAAATGTAAGCACCTTTTTTATACTTAACAACACTTAATTCACACACTAGCTATTAGACTCAATACTGTTCAAGTAACAGTAAAAACAACTAAGCAAAAGTGAAAATAAGATTGCTACAGAGAGTGAGAATGATGAATCAGGATCGAAGTAGAATAAGGTTAAAGAAGGAAGGAGGGAGATAACTTAGAAGGTAAAGGATACGTGGACATGGTTACTGTTACTAGTATAATGAAATTATGTAAATTTGAGAAGAACTTTGGATATAAAAATTAAGACTAATGTAGATAGTCTACTCATTTTCCTATCTTTACACTAGTTGTATAGCAGTATGAATAAAGAAGACACAGAATGTAGATATACCAATACTGTAGTTTCTCTGTCTCCATGGCTCAGCTAAGCTAATGTATCCCATTGATTCACCGACTTGGATCTTACAGACTTTACAAAATAATTGGTACAGGATTCATAGTTTTGTGCATGATCCTGGTCTTTGACCAATTATCTACTCTTTCAAATATATATTTTTTCCTGTTACTCTTATCTATAATAAAAATCAATAATTGAGGAAATTAGACCTCTAATGTACATCAAATGCAAATAAAAGCCAAATTAAAACCCTAATAAACAGAATACTCACAACACAAAGTTGAATGTACCTGTTGTAATTCCTCGTTAGATGGAGATGGAGCAAGAACAGGTTCTTCTTCTTCTTCTTCTCTAGCCCCATCACCTGCACTTGCTGTTTCAAATCCATCGTTATTAGTCTCTTCGGTTGATTTAATACTACTACTATTTGATTCAACTACATTAGTTTTAGTTTGTGTATTGGTAAATTCATCTTCACCCCCGTTTGGTGCTGATTCGATAATCACCATTTTTGCGAATTATATCACGGAGACTTTGATCCAAAGTGAGAAAAACAAATTGAGGTTTACTTTTTTTTTTGTTTTTGTTTTTTTTTTTTCTTCCCTTTGAAGTTTGAACTCTAGAGGGATCCAGAGAGTTCTGGCAATTTATAAAACAGCCCAAAATCTATCTAAGAAAAGTCAAGTGTCCCAAAAAAACGGTGTTATTCGGAAAAATAAAAACCTGTCGAGAACTGCGAAAACTGTTAGCACAACAACTGATATATGTTTTAAGTAATGCGTAATTTTAGTTCCCTGTCGAAAATGCATGTGAAAATGAGATGCTAAAAACTTGCTTTTCCAGAGGCTGTAGGAGGATACATGCATGCTTAAAATGGGAGAATATTCTCTCATCACTCTCAATCAAATTCACTTGAGAACTAATGCGGTCACCTTAATGCAGAAGTACAATTCTTTCCCAATGGCAAATTCCTAACACAATCCATTCATTGTCAACATGGACCTTCGGTTATGAGTACCATTCCATATTTGGGAGGTTACCAGGTTCCAGAATCATCATTCAAAAGTTTATAAAAGTTTTCTTTTGGTCTTTTTTTCTTTTCATTCAAGTCCCAACTGAATTGATGGAATTTTAATCTTGATTAAGTGGAACTGACAAGGTAACTACAAAAAATGAATACAAATATTACTACATCATCAGTGACGGAAGTACAAAAAAAGGTAAAAATACGCTTCCCCAGCCATATTACCCCTACCGAAGAATAAGATCAAAGAGAATATAATGTATCGTGGTAATTAAGCGACTGCCCTGAAGTCAGTATTGGTTCACAATCTTTGCCAACGAGGTGTATGTCCCCAGTGCTGCACTGAAGATGCCCAACACGAGAACAAGCACGCTTAAAATTATCTGCATATATATGTATGAAAGAGTTATCAGTAAACGAATGGAACGAACAAGGAATCATTGAGTGCTTTTAATGTTCGTGGAAGGAAAGCTACTCCCCGTTCATTTCTTGCAATTGTAATTATTAGTGGGTTGTTGGGTCAAGAAATTACCCTGTGTTAAATTGGAGAATCGTGATATCCATGAGAAGTGAAAACACAAAATAGGGTGCCACAACAAAGAAGTTCAAATGTGGCCAGTCAGACCCAGGCTTTGACCCATTTTAGGGGTAGGTGAAGCTGGCGTAGCTAATCTGAATGAGTTTTGAAATGGCTTTCGTACTAGCCATTGCTCATCCAAAATGAATATAATTTTTGGTGTCTAACATTTAATTTGATATATCCAAAGCATTTTGCAAGAAAACGAAGAGAAACTTTCTGAAATTAATTTACCTGGCTCTGGGTAGCTTCCTTCCTCATCAATTTTAAGAAGCATAGAGCTGGCATCACAATAGCCTACACAAACATCAGAGAAAAAGTGAGGAACAACTAAAAACCTCTAGAACGGAAGAGAAAAGTAAGGAAGAACTTATTGGTTGTTCAAAACAAAGTAAAGTTTGTGCCTACCACAAGTATACTGAGGAGAGAACCGATTAAAGCCATCACAAGACCTGGAAATTGGAATAAGCAGTTCGTTTACTACTATGACAACAATGAAGCAATATGCCAAAAACATAGGCATTAATGCATTACATTTACAATTTTTAACTTTTTAAACTAAATCATTAAGAAGACCCATCGGAAGAGGACTTCTATATCTTCGAACCCTAATTTGGAGCAGAAGGCATTCAACATATAGAGGCTAACTGGCTAACCTAATCTTAGCTAGCTCGACACAGACAAACCGTGGTGATCGAGTTACCTTAACACAACTAGTAACCCAATTTTTGAAACTCAAAAATATTAATAATCTTTTGATATCTGATATACGTACCGAAAAATGGTAGAAGAAATGCAACACATACGGTTGAAGTGACAAGAATTACTCTTAGTAAAATAAAGCACCAGAAAGTATTAGTCACTCTCGGAGGCAGCAATTCTTCCAAACTTCTGGCTAATGGATTCATTAACAAGGCATATGTGCTTGAAGTTAAGGATGAAAACTAGAATTGAAATGATGAGAAGTAAAGCGAAATAAAATAACACTTTATAGTTTAAATAGAATTTTGGTTCTTATGAACAGAAGGATATTTGGTAAAAGGATTGACCACCTGCAAGCAATAGCAAAATACAAGTAATGATTATGTGCAGAAGTAAAGCAAAAGGAGGAATCATTAACCAGTAAAAGTAAAATTTGAAACTCACTGTTGTCCATATTGCAACCTTCGATGCAATAGCATGCTTCGGCATATTAAGAGTAATTTGAGACTGAGTACTCTGACCAAACATGAGAAATCCCATTACTGCAACACCCCCATATAATACAACACACAAAACAAAGCTGCATGCAAGGAGCACAAAAAGTGTGTGAGAGAGACATGGAGGGTACAAGTAAAGCATGTGATTGAATGGTATAAGTGTCATACCATACTACCAGTGCCTTGTTAAATTGTTTCTTATTAGACATCGAATGGTAAATATTTGGAAACACCGAATGCCCGGAATAGCAAAATCCATAAACACCAATTGCAAATGGTAAACCACTCCAGTTCACCACTGGACTAGTCTGATGGAAACCAATTCCATCCTCCATACCAACAACTAATACCGAAAGGAATATGAGAACTGTTGCAAGAACACCCCCAGCTGACAAGTAATAAAGATAGGTTGATTAAAATATAATTTAAAATATTCAAGACCAAATAGAGTAATTTAGAGATAATGGTTTCGAAATACTAAAGAAAAGTTGCCACACCTGATAGGTAAGAAATCACGCGAAGATCCCTCAACAGAACAGTTGGTAGAACAACTAGAGCAGTCAAAATGCCGAATATATGCACAGAATCAACATGAACCCCCGTCCATTCCAAAGACACTCCAGGAAACAACCTTGTGAGATTATCCCCTTCCAAAATAATAAATTCCACGCAATATGACTGCATGTTTTTATACAAAACATAGATTGGAAAACAGCTTAACTGAAAGACTGATAACCAAGGCAATCAAGGTGGCCGTAAATTAGAAAATGTATCGCACTTACATATAGCTCTGTGTATAGAACAATCTGCAAAAAGTTAAAACAATGCAGCTACATTAGAATTCTGTATGGAAAACAAGTGGCAGAGAAAAATCTGAGACAGAAATCACGCAGAGTATAATCTCACTCAATCATTGTATTCTTTGCAGTTTTTGTGAAATCTGCATAGACCCACCATATGAAATGTAAAGGTATTACATGGGCTAGTCCTTTTTCTAATATTTTGTTACGGACAACTGAGTAAAAAAGAAACAGGAGCTACAAAAAAAAGTGTAGGACTCCAGAAAAAATTAAGAAAACCTACTGGCACTAAATGGGAAATGAAAATTGTTAAAGATAATAGATATCTACAATTTCCTGTGGAAGGAAACCACCAACCAGCTGGGCAAACATCCTTGTACCCTAAATTTTTTGTATAACTCAAAACGTTATGCATCCAAGTCATACTATGTCCATACTTCTTAATGTTTGAAAACATCTGAGTCATTAGAAACAGGGCACCAACTCATTACTAATCATAAGTACGTGTTTAATCAAGTTCTCATGGTTACACTAATGAACTTCAGGATGTTGCAGAATTAAACTTATTTGTATCCCAAGTGACCTTTTTCCATGAAAACAGATTCAACTTGGATACTTTATTAGCCTACTGTTTTCTTGATGTGGCTATGTTAGTTGCATCTTTTCAAACAGAAACCAATGCACAGTTTTCTATTGTTTCATATGTTCTCATAACTTGTAGAATGTTTCCTACTCTGTCCTGATAATTTTCCTAGCTTTAAGGAAGTGAAATGTTTATCTAATAAATTCTGACCCTTTACATACAAATCTTCAAAACCATGGAGAATGTGTAAATTTCTTTCATGGATTCAAGTTATTACCAACTCATAGTAATTACCAGTTAATCAGTGAATCAACTAACATGTGATTCTAAGCCAAAAAAAAAAATATATATATATACAGCTAGTAGAATGTTTTCACAGTATTGACTCACGGATATGAAAAGACGTCCAAATTTCCCAAAAGCAGCTTCTCCAATATCAGGGTAACTCATGATGCCTTCTTTGCTCTCAAAACAATGTTTCATGAGAACACCCGTATAACAACAAACAACTGCAAAAAGAACCAATACTGCCAAACTTGCCCAACCACCTTCTTTGATTGTAAACGGTGTTGATAGAAGTCCGACACCAGCCAATACATTTACCCCTAAATCAAATAATGTCAGGATCAGAAGAATTGTGTTAGTTGTCATGTTCAACCCACATTCTCACCGTAGTTATAATATATTATATCTTCTAGAAACTAAACTCACGGGTATAAGAAACCCGAAAACAACATCCTCCCTACAGTAAGAGGGTTGACGGACTCATTATATAGAGAACGAAAGTTGTGTAAATTTGCTAAGTGTTTCGAAGAAAGGAGAAAAAAAATTCAGACAGAAGTTAGTGGAAAATATGCAGCCTACCATTAAATATGGTCTGAGTAAAGTTGCACCCTTGACCAATATGTCCTTCTCCAATAAATTGCTCATCTATAATACCTAAGCCCGAGGAGTCTTGTTTTGGGAATATGGTTCCGTAGTCAGACAACAGCGGAGCTTTTCCGTCGAAGTCAACATCACTTCTAGAAGTCCTAGCGGAGATGTCAACACCAGAATATCTATAACTAGGCACACAATGACTGATTCCAAAGCTCCCAATGCTAGGCGATGGGTTAATGATGAAAGAATCTGTTGTTTCCCTGCCAGACAAGAACGTATGAACGCATAACAAATTTAAAAATCAGTAGTTACACCAAGAGAAACCCATGCTGAGTTACTGGAAGAAAAAAATAATCAAAACAAATTCTGCAAAAAAGTAATTCTGCGTTGCTTTCGGATGGAGCTCTTTTGTCTACAGTATCAAATTCAGGACTTAAAGGGAAACACTGCAACACCATCCTATTCAAAGGCTACATATTCATAAGAAGAATTCACCATGATGGTAAGTTGGCAGCTGTACATTCTACCAAAAACACATCAAAGCAATGTACACGAATACTAAAACATACTTTGGTGGTGCTGTCTAGCAGAATATACTACCAAATGACTCATGACTCATTTCTCTAACCTCCTCCTTTGCATAACCCATCCTTTTAGAGCAAAACACACATAAAGAGATAATAAGCTGAACCAGAAATAAAAATCCTTCGCAAATGTTCAGACTCGAACTACTGACCTCAGTACCAGAGCTAATCCTAATCGCACCTGGCCTTGATTACTCTCAAACTTATGTTGCCGAAAAATTAAATTACAAATTTGATGAGATTAATCAAACTAAACATCAAACTTTATCCTCATAATTAAAGAATTTACGAGGATATAAACAAATGTTTCTCTGATAAATCACAAGATCAATAAGAAAAGCTTACTTATAACTCCTAGGCCATTGTTGAGAACTAAATGTTGACCCGATTCCACCACCTCCTTCACCTTCATTATTGTCCGCTTCACCATCATCATCATCACTGTTGTAACTCCTCCTACTACTACTACTACTACTACAACTATTTATTTTGTTTTCTTCAATATCTTCTTCTTCATCTTCCAGGAAAAACTCCTCTGTATTCTTATTACTTCCCATCTTAATCCACAAATTAAAACACAAACAAACCCTAGAAAAACAGAAATGAATTCCTAACAGAGATATATATGTATAATTTTGTGAATGTGATTATCCCAGATATGGCTCAATAAGAAGGTATTATATATGGAAAAAATACAAATAAAATAACAAAGCTGTTGATTATCAGATTTGTTAACGTGGCGGTGAATCACATGGGAAATTCTAGGGTATTCTGATTATTATTTACATACATACTATCTCTGTCAAGGTGTGATTGAGTCCCTTGAAAGAATTCAGAACATGAAAATTTGGTCTCTGGAAATTTGCAGATTTTTCTTTTCCATGCAAACACATTAGTCTGTCGTATTCTTAATTACTAAATTTGTATCCTAGTATGTTTCTTCTTTATGTTTCTGACATGTGGAAAGTACTTTAATCATTCAATTTTTCACGTTAACTCCATGAGTCAAGATAACCCTATGTTATTGTATTTTACTTATCTTAATACGTGCTCATGACACGGTAGTTTGTTCTTAACCTAAGATCTCATGGGTTGGTACAGTGACCCCTGACTAGTACAGCAGTACAACATATCAAAGACCACCACGTGTGATGTTCTTTGTCGAAACAAATACCATCTTTTGGTTATCCAAGCGCAGCATGAGGGTATAACAACCCATAAATGATTAACCGAGTGACCGATTTGAAGTTTGAGTCGATGTGGGCTTGGAAATATTTATTTATCTTTTTATTTTCTCAAAGAAAACGGCAATGTCTGGTGGTTTCATTAATTTTGATTACATCATGATCAACTATATCAGAAAACAGAACTCCCTTATAATAAATTTTGGAAGTGTATTTGGAAAATTAATGTTCTTCATCGTATTCAACTTTTTACTTGGAAAGCTGCAAGAAATGTGTTGCCTGCTAAAACTGTTTTACAAACTAGGATGCCTATGCATTCTGTCACTTGTAATAGATGCTCTGACCCTTGTGAGTTTATTATGCATGCTCTTGTTCTGTGTCCTTTTGCTAGTCATGTTTGGAGTCTGGCTTTTTTCTGTGCCAATACTTCTGCTTTCTCTTCTAGTTCTATGATTGATTGGTTGAATTTCCGATTGATTGACCCTATTACTAGAATTCCTATTGATAGACATTGCATGTTTGTTGCTGTCCTGTGGTTTTTATGGACTAGTAGGAACAATTTAGTCTTTAGAAATCTTCAAGAGAATCATGTTGTTGTCATTCCTAGGGCTAAGGCTATGCTCCTCACTGTGAAAACTAGAGTTCTAAACCCTCCTTGCCATACCATTTTCTATAGTGACCACTGGATGCCCCCAACTTTTGGATGGATTAAATGTAACACCGATAGAGCTTATTATGACATTACTAAGGATAATGGTGCAGACTATGTGATGAGGGACTTCTCCAGTACGGCTTCTTTCTATGCTTCTATTGTTTTTAACGTGGAATTTGCTGAAGAGGCTGAAGCTAGAGCTATCTGGGCTGTTTTGAAGAAAGCTGTGGAATTAAAGCTTACACATATCATTGTGAAAAGTGACGCTCAAGACCTGGTTTCCCAATTTTTTTCTGGAAGATTTGATGGAACTCCTAGAAATGATGCAATCTTCAAAGACGTTCAACTTTTTGCTTCTTCTCTTATTGAATGTATTTTCTCTTTTCAACCCAGAACTTGTAATTATGTTGCTCATGAACTAGCTAAGTGGGCAAAAAACAACAAATCGTCTATGTACTGGTTTGTCCCTCCTGTTTGGCTTAGGCCTTTTGTTGAGGAGGACCATTAGCCTTTTTTGAAGGTCGTTGCGTATATAAAAAATAAATAAGATAACAATAAGTACTAAATTTACAAATTTCAAAATTTAAAGAAATGAAAAACGAAAATTGCACTAAGATTTTACATTCCACTGAAGAAATTTACATCCTGATAATGGTTTCAAACCATATTTTTTTGTGATCTTTTGAATCTTGACCATTGACATCATATATGTATATACATATATACCCAAATTGATGTCAAAGCAATCAATATCGGTTTTATTTGCCGAATTTGATCGTCTTCTTTTAAAATGTACTTGATAGCAGCACCACCAGAGAATGCCATCAAGGCTATTATATAACAAGTCTTGATAGCATAGCTAATTAAGCCATCAGGACGACCAGAAAGATAAAAACCTAAAACCTAGAATCATTTCATGTGTCTAAGTCCTTACTAGGTTACTCTGTGGGGTGCCTCTATTACAGAACTGGGGTGTACTAATAATAGTGAGTGGCTAGCTTCTTAGCCATTTGGATGCCGATAGGTGTTAATAATCGGTTCATCCTTGTATTTCTCTCCTGAGTGGATTAGGGTATTAAATGTGTAAGAAAACAGTTTGCGGCCGCTGAAGAAAATTAATGAGAATAGTTTAGTTTTAGCTTATTCTTCCTAAATCTCTTCTTAAGGCTGATTCTTTGAATCAAATTTCTCAATTATCGTAGTTCTGTGTGTTCACAATAATTGTGATTTTTTTATTGAAAGCATTAAATACCAATTACACAAACCTAAATCTATTCAGAAAAATATGATATCTCAGATTAAATCCGAGCAAATCTAGGTTTGGAGATGAAGAAAAGAAATTTAAAAAAGAAGAAGTTTTGGATAATTATTTGGGAAAAACGGTTATGCAGAGAGAAAATAGGAAAAGCACCAGGATTGGAAATATTTGACGGGCATAACTTTCTATTTGACACCTGGACACACATATCCGACTGGATTTTTAAAAAATAACACAATTTGTAATTTTGAGTCTGATATAATAAGTCAGACTTAAACGAGTTGGTTGGGTTAGAAAATGACACCTCATAAATTTAAGGACCAATTATGCTAAGACTCAACTTTTTTTTTTTATTGTCAGGTCTAAAATATTTTTTAAAATTATAAAACTGCTGAAATACCAAATTAGTTCGCAGTTATTTTGGGAAGTTTCATTAACTCCCAAACGGTCGCAACATTTACTTATTCATCTCTCTTTCTTTTCCATCTTGCTTTAGTAACTGAGATTGCAGAAATTCCTCAAAACCCTTGATATATTTTCTTTGAAATCGATCATTCAAGTTGATTAAATCTCTTCAAAATTAAAGGTCCAAGTAGTTACAAAATCTTAGAAACTAATTACAGTCCTTCGTTGTTTCAATTAGTTTCAACAATGGAGGAAACAACAATAACATCACGGAATCATAAGACCAGAGTTACTAAAGCAAGACAGTCATGTAAGAAAACCTAGTTCAATTGCTTTTATTCTTCCATGCAGACATTTTTTCTAGTAGATTTGAGATTTGTTTTTTTGATTTAAATTTTGTTGTACTGCTGATGACGACCTAGAAGACGAAGATGGAAAATTCGAAGCAAAAAGCAACACTAAGAAACATAAACTTTCTGGTAAGATTTTTTCTCAAATGCATCTGTTTTTTATTTTGTTTTTCCAATTTTGTTTTTTTGATTTTAGCTTTTGTTGTACCTGCAGATAATGACCTAGAAGACGATGATGGGAAGGCAGTGAAGAGCAAGTCTAAGAAACATAAAACATCTGGTGAGATTTCTTCATAGATGCATCTGTTTTTTTATTTTGTTTTTTCAAAAAAAAAATCGATTTTAAGTTTGTAGTATATGTTAATAGACCTAGAAGACGAATATAGTAAATCGGCATAGATGATCAAATCTAAGAAACGTTAAATTTTTGGTGAGATTTCTTCCTAGATGTATCTATTTTGATTTGTTTTTTCAATCCTTTTTTAATTTTAACATTATTTGTACCTGCTGAGGATCACCTTGAAGAAGAAAAGGAAGAAAATGATGGTGACCAACAACTAATGAAGATGAGAATCACGATAATGAACGACATTGTGAAGAAGAGAACGAAAGACTCTGTTATGCTAAAATGTTACAAATAAAAGGTTCTGCAGATTTTTTTTATGTTATGCAGAAAAACTAACTGAATAACTTGTTATGCAACAAAAAAGAAAGGGTGAATAACAAGTTATGCAATCATATTTAAGGGTGCCTACCATGTTATGCAGATTATAGTAATAATTTCATCTAAAATGAGAAAGTGTTTGCTTGAATTCAGAGCTACCTAGAGCCTTGAAAATCTATAAATAGAGTGACTCATGCAACATGATTTTTCAATCCCTTACACTCTTGCGTCCTAGTTGCTTGCTAGAGTCGTCCTATATAACCCAGATTTATTCTGTGAAACACAATTATGTTACGACTTTGAAGACTTCACTTAGGGATATGTGAAGCCCGGTCAGACTATCTTTTACCTAATAGTTCATATATCCGGATCTTGTTCTTATTGATCTTTGAGGTTTTAGTAATCTTAAGTCAAGAACAAGATAGATAGAAATCACAAAAGTTATATTCGTCATGGACTTTGTGGTTCCTTAAGATAGATATATAAACTCTTCTTTGATTTTTTTGGATTGTTCTTGAGAGGTGGTTAGTAATCCAGGTTTCTTAGATAACTAAGTGTAAGTGTTCCGGATTCATGAGGTTTTATGGACTTTGTCTATTGTAAACAAATTTTCAAACCTAGATTGAAAAATCAAATAGGATTATCTGTTAGAGGCAGATTGATATCAGAAGTCTTCACTAAAGTTGAAGTAACTCTGAGGTTGTAAAGGATGTCATCTAAGGAATCAAACCCGTAGAATCTTGCGAGGTTCAAGAGACATAAGGAACACGAATGCATCTGAATTGCTTGGAGGGTTAATTCGGTCTCAATTAATTCTAGTTCGAAGTTTGATAATAGGCTAGTGTCTATAATGGTTTAATATAGTATGGTGTTCAAAGCAGGACGAGGTCCCGAGTTTTTCTGCAGGTGCAGTTTTCCTCGTTAACAAATTTTTTGGTGTCTAGTGTTTTTCCTTTTTTGTGTTATATTATTTTATCTTTGTAATAGGAATATCAAAAGTCATATGCAATCAATCTAGATGGTTTAAGTCCTTATTAATTGAGATAAAAAAACAAGATTTTTTCTTGTTGAATTTACATCTTGAAAGATATATTGCAAATTTCATCTTCTTAATTCAGATACGACTAGATTGATCTTGTATATTGATTAATGAGATCATCCAAGAGCTCTTATACACAATTAGGTTCAAAAAAAATTAGTCTATATATATTGATTGTGGAAGAGAAAGAAAAAAACTTTATATACATTCTTATTCACGGGACTTTGCTTTGACCTACTATTTGTATTAGATTTTGTCCATATAGGTTGTCGAACGAAAAAGTTGATGGTGTACTTGGTACCCTCTCCTTTTCAATTGGTATCAGAGTCGGAAAACACTGTAGACCTAATAAATCTGTGTTTGTATTGTTCCTAAAAGTTCTACCCTGATGGGTAACTGTTTTAGGAGGCTTTTTTCGTTCACCTGTAACATACACCAGAATGCCTTAAAGATTCTTCAGAGTCTCTTATCTAGGGGATCAACTAATTTTTTAGTCCCTCTAGATGCTCTCAACTCAACAAAGATTCCTGGTCTAATGATTGATGGAAAATAATCTAAAGGAAAAGAATCTAATACCCTTTCAATCAATCATTAGGCTTTCTATCAGTTAAGAGTATTATGCTTCATTTTCTTAAAAGGTTGTCTCACAATCTTCTTAAGGAATGCGATAAAGGACGGCCTATAAACGAAGATCTCTTCAAAGCCATTAAAGATACTCTCGAAGTCTTGCAACATCTTTCCCTTTTCAAGAAAAAGGTCAAATCCTTGCAAAGTTCCGACTCTGATAAATTTTGTTATCATTACTAGAAATAACCCGTTCCTTAACGGAACGGCATGATAAGATATAATTTTTGGTCATAATGATTTAAATAAATATTATAAACAATGATAAGACTTATTTTGACCCATGAGAACTTGTAGTTATAAATTTTTTAGATATTTGTTATCCAAATAATTATAAATTCGGTACTGCCTTGATCTGATATGTGATAAATGTACAAGTGTTTGTTACATTATCCGACTCTTCTAAATTATTGGTGGTGCACTTTCAGGAAAAAACTACCATATGTTTCCTTCTCCGTTTGAAAACCCTAATTGTAGCTTTGATAAGGACATAATTTGTGGTTTTATTTACTACATAGAATTTAAATAAATTTTTACTCTCATCAATTGTGATTTTATAAAACAGGTAAAATTCTGGAACTTGGCAAGGTTTAAAATTTTAGTACTAACAAAACCCTTTGGGCATAATATGAACTCATCTACTCTAGGATGCGTGCACGGTAATTATGACGCCAAAAAGTTCCTCAAAAGCTTCCACTAAATATTGAATACATGAGTTTGTCAAATAAAAATCGACACTGGAACAGAAAAGGTAATCAACTTTAATCTTTGTGCACCTTTATTTCAGAAGTACGGTTAGTTTACACACTTGCTCAACATTAGACTCGATTAGAGTTAACATGCATACACATTATTGTTCAAATTTTCTCTTGATGGTACCTTATCATATTTAACTGGTTCCCAAATGAAAAATAATTTTTTTTCTTATGTTGATAAAGATTCTAATGTTGTTCTTTCTTTATAGTTTGATGAAGGATGGCTAATTTATTACTGATAATAACATTAACTATACATGTTTTTAACTTCAAGGGATATTTATTTTTTGTCACATTTAATGTTTTTTTATGATCATAATGATGAGGAAATCTAATCAATGTATATTTATAATTGAAGGAGGTTACAAATCTTACATCCGTCGGATGTCTTTGGCTGGGATGAGACTGAGCTGGTCGGATGCAACGTTTGTCTCTCAAAATGTTATCCGACCGTCCAAACTCAAAAAACTCTTCTGTTTTGTATTATAGATGGTAAAATTGGACATGTTGGGAAGTCTTGCACAATCCCTAAAAGGATTTTTTTATTTTTTTTTGATATGAAGCCCCATTCCATACTTTGAGTATGATTCCCCTTCTATACGAGGACACCTCATCACCTTTTTATCCTCCCATGATAGAAACCTTTTTAAAGTGGACCAATTAAAATAAATAAATTTTTTATACATTTTTTTTATAGTTAATTTATGTTTAGGTGATGATGTGTCAGCATATGAGAGGGGATCCACACCCAAAATATGGAAACGAGCTCCATACTAGACGGGTCGTAAAAGGAAAATTGAAAAGATGTTGACTACTCTAATTGGTTATGGAACTCTATCGATTGATCATATCTTCAACATCAAGGGAATCGACTGGAATATATCAAACCCGATCAAGAAATATCACCCAATTGATCATGCTCCAAGCACGAGAGACGAAGATTATCATTCTGAGATGGTTCGTGAGCATCTACTTGCTCACCAAAATTCTTGGTAATAACAGATTGATAGCAACCCATCATGTATATAGCTTGAGATGGGGCAAGTAACATACAAGTAGTTATTATTTATATTTGTGCTTATTTTTGGTTTATTATGATCATTCTGTTTTTATGTCTTATGAGGTGTCTCTTGTGGGATTTGAATATTTTCTGATACTCTATGCTGGATAATAATGTGATTTATTTCGAGTAGTGAAGATATTAAAAGATCCTTATTGTCGTGTTGACCCTTGCTCCATAAAGATGTGATTCTACAACGTAAATCCCTATGTGGTGTCATGTTTGTCTCATACACACCTATATTTGTACAAGAAAGTCAATGCGACTTGAATGCTACCAGATCACTAAAACTAAGTCCAAAACATAATGACTTGATGTGTGTATCAACAAGTCTTATGCTATTAACAAAAAAAATCCCTGCCTATTTGACTCCCAAGCAAGAGACGAGAACAAGATCCATGAGAATTTTTATTAACAAGCCAAGATTAGGCATGCTCTTAGATATTATATCTAATCAGCACGTTGATACTTAAAACTTAGGTTTGTGTTTGAAAGAAAACCAACCACCTTAAGTATGCCTGTGGAATATTAGAAATGTCTTAGGTAACACAGTTCATCTTGGTGAAATATATACTCTTATCGGATTATATATCAATTAACCAGTTTTATATCATTCACAAGCTCGTTGAGTTTTTACTCATCATTTAAGTCTTGTCCGTGAGTCTCAGTGATTGTATCTAAATTTTCATATTGATATTCATATAGAAAAGATCCCCCAGAGAGGGTCATTTTTTAAAATTATTAGATGATATAGTTATTTCCCTCAAAATAGCTACCTGATCCCTAACTGGTTAAGCCCAATAAGCCTTATATAAGGTTTGCGGACTAACAATCTCCCTTATTCATCTCCTTCCTTAATAGTTTACGTACCGTGAGGAGAAGGTAACATAGGGTTACAAAACCTGTTGTGGTTCTCATAATTTTGGAGACCATCTTCTACAATCTTGATACCATTTTTCTTGGATCAAATTTATTCAACATGGATTATGTCAATTGAGGTGATTGCTCTCTAAAAGGCTTCTTCCAAGTAAGTTCTTCCCTGATCTCCTTCATTTTTTATTTTTTTTGAAACTAAAAGATTGAATTGATTAAGATTGTGAGATTACATAGTTTGCCTCTTCCTGCACTTTGGCAGTTATATCATTAGGAGGTTCTAACAGCCATATACTGCTCAATCAACCTATTTTAGCAAGTTTGGATAAAATATCTGCTACCCTATTCTTCTCTTTAGGCACATAGTTAAAATGCCATGAGTTAACAATCTAAATAGAGATTTTATTTCTAAAATTGAATTGCGAAGTCTCCAATCAATGTTGAATCTATCCTTATTCACTAAACCCACCACAATCTTTGAGTCCATATCGAACTTTACTTTCTCCATATTCTTCTATTTTGCCCATTGTATTGCTTCCCATAATGCTCTGCATTCAGCTTGTTCCGGACTCGACAAATGAGTTAGATAGATGCATTTTGATTTCCAGTGTGCACCTGCAAAATCACGTACAATTAGACCAACTCCACCTGACATATTATAGTTAATAAAAGATCCATCAACATTAATTTTAAATATTCCTCTCGGGGGAGGAGTCTAGTAGGGATTTTCTCTTGGATGAGGAGGTGATAAGCTGATCAAAGGAGATGGCTTTGCTTCATATTTTGCAATCTCCTTTTTGCACCTTTGAATAATCAAATTTGGAGAAGCATTATTGTTGCCAAATGCCTTGTCACATATGGCAGTCCAAATGCACCAAGAAACAATTGCAATCTTACAAAATTCCTTTTCATATAACTGATGTTCAATGAGCTTGTCAAACCAGTCAGTCAAAACAACAATATTATCTGTATGTAAACCCAATATGGCAAACCACACTAGTTTAGATGAAGAACATTCTAGAATGCAGTGAACAGATGTTTCTATCACTTGAGCACATAAAGGACAAGTTAGGTCTCCATTTTGAATAATATGCTGCAGCTTGTCTCTAGTTGGAAGAATATCTTTGACACATTTCCAAACAAACTGATTTATTCTAGGCAGCAGAGGGAGTTTCCAGAGCCTCTTAAAAATTCCTTGCATTCTTTGACCAATAAACTCATTTGCATTCTTCTCCTCAATCATTTTCCTGTAAGTTGATTATACAGTAAAACAACCATTCTTCTCCAGCATCCAGAATAATCTATCCTTATAGTGGTGATGAATAGAGATTTTTTTAATAAGTTTGGCAGTTGATGCTTCAAAAAGATAGAAAATAAGACTAATATTCCAACCTCCAGTATCTGCATCAAATAGTTGGTGAACAAAAGAGTAATCTTGATAATTAGTCGCTCCAACTCTTGGATTTGGTGGTGTATCTAGTTCTTCTATCCATCTATACTTCCAAATCATGATTCGTTCTCCATCTCAAACTCACCAACAACTAAACCTTTGTATGAAGTGTAACTTTGAACTTATGCTTTTCCAAGACCAAGTGAAGTTAGCATTTTCTTGTATATTAAAAACCTGACTATTTGGAAAGTATTTAGCTTTAAGTGATTGAGCATATATTGAAGTATCATCAAAACATAACTTCTATGCACATTTTTCCAGTAGAGCTCTATTAAAAACTTCGAGATCCCTGAATCCTAAACCCCCTTCTTGCTTAGGTTTATTCACATTTCTCCAAGCAATGAAATGTTTTCCTCCGTTGGACTTCTTATTTCTCCAAAACTTTTGCTAGGTTGTATTCATCTTTGTTATAGTATTATCTGGTAGTTTAAAGCTTGTCATATGATGCACAGGAATGACATTGGTGAAATTTCTTATCATCACTGATCTCCCAGCTTCAGATATATTAATACAATCCCATCTTGAGAGTATAGCTTCCATATTCTGAATGAGAGTGGAAAAAAGATTTTTTTTGTTCCTCCCCATAAAAAATGGTAATCCTAGATATTTTTCTTCAGAGATATCCAATTGTCTGACCTGAAGAATACCACTTATGACTTGACAACTTAAGTGGCTCATGTTTTTACTGAAGTAGACAACTGACTTATGGAAGTTAATTAATTGGCTGGCGTATGCACTGAATTCTTCTATCACCTGAAGTAACTTATTTTTTTTGAACAAGATTAGCCTTGCAGAAGAGTAGATAGTCATCTACAAATAATAAATGATTGATCTTTGGTGCTGATCTAGATATTTTCATACCTGTTAACTGATCTTTGGTCCTTCACTATTTAGTAATTTTAGTAAAATATGAGTATAATTAGAGGGGGTCCTAAGAATCCTAAGAAAATGGCTAAGGTTTCTTCACAAAAGGAAATTATCCTCAAGGAAAAAAAGAGAATCAAGTAATCAATCATCTTGTAGGATTAGTTTTGTTAATGAAGAATGCTCCAAAATGTATGAAAATTTTCTTCCTAGGGGTTTCATAATAAAACATAAATCGGTTAAGGAGTATGTGGATGTTGGTGAAATTTCATGTTTTCAAAAGTGTAATCTTGGAGACATTTTTTAAGAACATGGTGAAGGATTTGATGTTCTTACAAGGGTATTCTATGCTAACATCCATGATGTGAATCTTAAGAAATTGTTCTTTAAGACCAAAATTGGGGATAAAGTCATAGAAGCTGATGATTTGTTGGCAAGTATTACAAATCTTCATATGGATAACCTCTCTCTTCCTAGGCCAAAGGAAAGTAAGCCTTCTTGTGAGACTATTTACTTAAAGCTCACTGGTCGAAGGGTTATATGGATACTGAAAATATTTCCATGCCATTGAAGATTTTTGGGAAATTTAGAATTCCAAATACTTTTTCTTCCACCATTGAAAATTCTCGTTGGAGTCGAGACTTTGTAGAAATAGTTTATTTTCTTGACTTGGAAACTCAAGGTCTTGATATTTGTGATATAATCATTCTTGAAATGTATAGCATGAGGTTTCCTTGCTTGATTGGGAGAATTTGTAGAGCTTTCAAGATTGCTCTAATTGGTACTTTTCTTGGTACCCCCACTCTTATGCTCAAGTATACCTTTCGACGGATGAGAATGAATACTTGCAAGTGGAAGATAAGTCATTCTCCTTGATCATCGATCGGTTCTTGTGATCCTACCTCTTTGATCCTTTTTTATGAAATTCTCAATAATATGTAAAAGGTTTACAAGGTAAAATATGCGCAACAACAATTGGGCTTGATTACTACAAAATTTTCCGAGATCAAGGATGATATGAAAAAGATTCAAGCTACATGAATTGACTCTGAAAGTGAAGATGATGCTTAACTCCTTTACTTACTTCCTCCTTTTATTTCTAGTTAACTCCTTATAGGAATTTTACTCTTATTGTTTTAAGGAGGAACACTAGCTTTTGGAGTAGCCTATTTATGTATTCTACATTAGCTATCATCATCTTATAATTATTAAAGTTTATTTAGTTAAATTTTATTTTGGAGATGATTGCAATACCTAATATTTATCGATTATTATGTGTATTTCTTATTTCGTGAGATTTATTCTTTGCTATTGGTAGGCTCAAAAACCTACAATAATATTACTGTAAGTGCATGGTGTCTAACTAGTAGACAATGGCAAGTACAGGTCGTTCCCACGAGGAGTGTGAAATACTGCTACTAGCTAATACCAAGAATCAACAAATCAATAAGGTGATGTTCAACGATTTTTCAGATATTCGGGACAAAATGAAATAATAAATTATTCTTAATTAACAATAAACAAAATGGAGAGTGGGTTATTAGGGTTTTCGATTTCCACCAATTCAATCATATAAAACTCTACTGATTTCTACTTATTACTCAAGGCAAATATCGAAATCAATCTCATGTCTCGGAAGATGAAATTTTAAATTCTAAAATATGGTTTCTACGCTGTAACTTCCTTCGCTTCATGGGTAGCGATTCTAAAGCATTACATATCAATCCTAAAGCATATCACGTCAAGGGATTTAACCGAAGCATGAAATATCAATTGAAAAGCATATATAATCAAAAAAATCACATAAACAATTGAGTACCAAGCTATATGAAGAGAAATTACTAGTCAATGAATTATTATTAGAAATATCATCGTAGAGTTTATAAAATTAAATTGGCTTTATCTAAACCCTAATATGAATTAGCTAGACACGGCTTTCTCAAAAACCATAAACAAATATAAAATCATTAGCTAATTAAAAATGGAATACAAAAACAACTTCCAAACCCTAGTCTTCTTCCATTTGCGGTTTCTCTAGCCTCCGTCAGCCTCCCCCTTTTCTCTATTCCTCACGATATAGATATACTCCCCCTCAAATTGCCCTTTTCGTATCCAAAAGGAAAGTCTCTTCATCACATGAAAGATTCGAGCTCATGCAATCACACCACTTTCCAAAGTAAAAGTGTTACTTTCCTTGATCGGACAGATTCTTTCTCATTTTTGCATAAATGCGCATGCATTCCTTTTATTGGCCAACCGGTTTGCTTCCATACGTTGAGCCTCCAGCTGGCTGATGGAATCGAGTTAACCTTGCTATCTATGTTGCTGGATTTTGTTCACCGTATGCAAAGATGTGCCCAGCACGAGGACCCCAAAAGCATCTCACAAATAATAATAAAACGTATACCTCCATCAGCTAGTACTCAAAGCGTGTTGGCCTTAGGTGAACTTATCCATGTGAGCATAGACCGTGGAGTCTCCAACCATTACAACCACTTTCTCAGCTTCTAATCTCGATGCCTGCCTTCTGACTCCAAACAGCATCCAGTACCAAAACAAACGACACAAGATCCTAACTCCAACTCCTTCCAAATCAATTCCGGTCTTCTCAGCTTCTGGCCAGCTAAACATCTTCTTCCACCCATCACAAAGGTTCATGCAAATGCAACCATCTCTTGAGAATATAAACTCCTCCATTGCTCCTGCGAGACAATCCTCCATTTTCACTGCCTTTAAAACCTCGTCATCACTTCAATAAATCGAACCCCCACAGGTCCATAGCATCATTTTCTTTCTCCCTGGTAGTAATAACTCAACCATCTAAACAATCATCACCTGCCCTGCTTTATCGACAGCATTCCAGCCACAACTCGAGCTCATTTTATCTATTGTTCTGTTGCCGTGAACACCATCCAAACTTCCCAATTGTAGGTACCAGTAGACACCACAACTACCGTTGCTCTTCATTCTCGCAAACAGCCACAGCCTATAGCACCATCATCTCTTCCTCATCTCGGTCATAGAATCACTTCTTTGAACATCACTTCCACTTCTCTCTGTTCAATCAGTTCAACCAAGTAACACCAACTTCCAGGTCTTTGTCTCGATGCGATAAAGAACTTACCTTTTAGAAGGTAATCGTGATGGACCTAACCATCCATGATGGAAAGGCAATTAGGCCAGAAGGAAATGCCATAAAAACAAAGCAACCTCACAATGTAGTCTTAGTTACTGGATTACGACTCTCTCTCAGTAGAAACCTATCATCAACGACAAGTGGAGCGACATCAAAATCTCTGAAGAAAGATGAAGACGTTTAAGGTTTAGAAGCAACAATAGAAAATAAAACAGAATTTTAAAATCAAAGTTGAAGACTTAGTTACAAGAGTAAAGAAAATCAAACGATATAAGTTGTTGTAGTTCATGATACAAAGACATTACAAGTTGCGAAGATCCGAGTACTAAAGTCCTTCTCTCATGGAAATGTAAATTTTGGTCTTGTTATTTTTATGTTTAAAAAAAAAAAAAAAAAAAAAAAAAGATTGAACAAAAATAAAAATAATAATATATATATATATATACATTTAAATTTTGTAGTTAGCTTTTTGTTCAATAAGGCCATGGGGAAGTAGAAATCTATAAGGAAGTTTCAAGCAAGAAATTGAGGAGAAAAGTTAATTGTCAAGGTTCGAGAGTTTATCATCAACAGTTGAAGCTGAAGAAGACGTTGTTTCTACTGAGCACTATGAGAGAGTCAAAAAAAGAGAGATTCATATTGGTTGCTTTGTTAGTCCGCTTTCCGTCTGGCACAAGATCTTTCTAGCACTGGTTCAACTCATTGCACATAATTTATCCAGCTGTTTAGTAGATGTCCCTCTCATCTTTATCTCTCTCTTAATCTTATCCAGCTTAAAAGTGGATACATCTCATAATGTTTATCTAGCTGTATAGCGGATATCTCTTTATCCAGCTGCAAAACGGAGTTTCCCATTTTATTTATTCGGCTGTAGAGTGGATACCTTTTATTTCTCTTGCATTCTAGTTACCTGGCGATAGGTTGAGAATAGGTATGTCCTCATAGCTCTTTGGATACTTGTGACCAATTAGAAGTCAGGTTTTGTGGGTACACCTCTGGTAAACCCTCCCGAGACTATAACTCGGCCACTAGGGCCACCTAGGGGTTCAAAGGCTTGTTGCACACGCTAAGTGCAATCGCGATGCCTGCGACAGTGAGTTAGGATTTTATTTTGGAGATTAAATTTGCTCGGGACTAGCAAATAATAAGTTTGGGGGTATTTGATAGACGCATTTATGTGTCTAATATGTCTCAATTGTTAGTGCTCGATTTTGTATTTATTTTGTTATTTTATGTCTTTGTAGGTATTTATAGAGAAATAAGCTCTTACGGCGAAATTGGTTCGAAAAGTGGTGTTTTACACCCCTGGATAAAGTACTAAAGGCACCCCAGAAATGCACCGGAAGCACCCCAAAAATGTGCCGGAGGAACCCCCAGAAAAATTACTATTTACGCCCAAAAATTACTATTTGCACTCCAGGGCAAGTGCTATTCGCACCCTCAGGCAGGATAAGGGGCGACCAGCTTCTTCACGAATTCAAAAAAATGAATTTTGGCGGGAAAATATTTTCATTAACAGGAAATTTTTCGATCGGAAGTTGAAGGTGTTTGGATGAGACTAAAAGGATGAAATTCGTTGGGTAGTTGTGATATGTCCTAACAAAGCTAGTATGGGTGTTTGTTTCGATCCAATTTGGCTGGATAACTTGGTTTAATCCAAACAGGGAGTTGGAGGAAAAACATGAGCTTGCACGAGTTGTGAGGAATTTAAACGTGTACTGCACGTACTTGGAAGACTTAATCGATATTCTGGAGCGTGAAGAAGGTATATAAGGAAAGAAATACAGCTGCAAACGCGTGGAGAAGCTAAAACATGAAATTATTGCCGTGAGAATAAAAATAATAAAGAGAAGAATTTTTGAAGTTATGGAGGAGATTCGATGCATCTTTCGGGTATAAATAGGTTTCCATAGTACCATACAAGGGGGGACGGAGAGAATTGGGAGCAGTTTAGAACATTAGAGAGCCGGAAAATCAGAGTTGCAGGAATAATATTTTTGCTGCTGGTGAAGAACATACGAAGAACATAAGACACTCAAAGACAGTCGTAGTTCAACAGTGCTAGTGACAGTTATCTTTTATCGTTCCCTGTAACAATTGAGTTTGTAACAAATATAAGTGTTACAAACCCGGTTTTAATCATTTTTCTCCCATTTCATCATTTGTGAACCATTTTTGAGCATTAATAAAGATGAATTTTGAGCGTGTTTCCATGATGATGAGCTAATTCTCGCGTAACCAAGGCACGGAGGAAGCTATTTATGCATGAATAATTGGTAACTATTCTATTTTTCTCTAATTTGTATTTTATAATTCACTCAATCACTGCTTTGCAGAATTTTAATTGTTTGCATTATTTTCTTAATTAGTTGTGATTCAATTAGATAGGTTATACTTTGTTTAGATAATCTATGCTTAGGGAATACAATTAATGTTTGAGAATATGCCAGATTATTTGTGAATTAAGAAATAAGAGATTTAAAAGATAATTAGAGTTTTGGAATTTTTACCATCATTCATTCATGTGTAATAGTGGAATCTAGTGTCTTGGTTATTTTCATTCTTGAAATAAAAATTGGAATTAGTTTTCTCTATTTTTAGTTTAAATAAGTCTAGAATCAATTGCTTTCACAAGTGTCAACGAACCTTTTACTACAACAAAATTGAAAACACATCAATAGGTTAAGCTCTTAACTCTTTGTGTTCATAACTGGCTAAAGAGGAGTAAACTATTTTGAGAATTGCAATATTGATCTTCCTACAATTACACTTTGTGAATATATTGTAGGGATTCCATAAGATGGTTTTAGTTGTCATCTTTCCTTCCCGAAAGTGCAACCGACAGGGAATAAGAACGAGAACTTTAATCACTTATGTTGAGTCATATCACTAAAGTTACGCTTTATGTTCATAAATGCTTAGAGAATAATTTTTGCCGATGTTAATTTTCTCATGAAATTAATGTTTCTTAGTGCCCCTAACATTAAAATCGTTGTTTTTAACTTCTTTGTTCGTAACTGGCGAGAAGAAATAAAAATAATTTGGATATAAATTTACTTGTAAATTTGTTAATGTCCAAGAAATCCTTCCCTTTTAGTTAGAGAAAGGTCGCTCATGTTGTTATCTTGAGAATGACATAAAATAGGGGAGAGTTCAATTTAAACTTGTGCTTAATTGATATATCTTTGTGGGGGAATGCGGCTGTGGAATTATAGGAGATAAATGTAGCTTTATCTCTCCTTGATGAAGATGCTAATTTTACTTAGTGGAATCTTCTAAAAAGTTGGTATGTTATCTTTAGTCTCGATAATTGCTTTGTGAAGTTCATTACGATCCCTTGTTTTTCATCTTTGCCAATTTTCTTGACAAAAAAGGGGGAGAATTATTAGTAGTATAATACTATAACATATGGTTTTTAGAGCATTAGTGAATTATAAGCGTAGGTTTCACCTATTATGCAAAAGAGATAAGTAAAAACTAAGGGGGATAAAATATCACCGTAGTATTGCTTCAAAGTTTTGGTACAATCAGACTTTGAGGTAGGTAAAAATACTACGCATCGATGTAACATCCATTGAGTAGATTGACTTTGTCATTCCTGGAAACATCTAAACGAGCATTCTCATAAGTTGTTATCGCTACGGATCTTCAACAACAAGGGTGCTGAAACGATCATATGCAGAACCATAGAAGAACTTGAAGAACGAAGAATTCAAGAAGACTTTAAAGTTTCAAAAATCAAACATGATGGATATTTGAGATGAAAGGTTTATTTTATTGAATCCATATGCACTGATAATTTTGTCACTAAAATTAACCAGGGACATTTTTAGAGCACTGCTCGGCCGAACTCGCAAGTTTTACCATCTCAAGCTTGTTATCAATGGTAGTTGCACAAAATTATATATTGATTTGTAATATACTAAAGTCAAGTCTCGGATTAGGATTAAAGTGTGGTAGTTGAGTATCAGACATGACTAAATAACCCTCGAAGATTGGAGGCTGAAGGACAAACGAAGACATTTGCGAGAACTTCATCAACACAGAGGTATGTGAAGACTGAACCATCCTGTTTACTCACGTCATTTACCATTTTATCTTATGAGTATACCATATGATTTTAGTACATTTATATTGCAAAGAATAAATTTCGAGCCAAACTTATCTAGATAAATCTCTCGAAATATAGTTCAAGCAATAGATATTCTTAGATCCTTAACAATCTTGGTTAAGAACAATTTATTGTTCATGAACTATTTTTGTTTCAAGTTTGTCATTTGGAAATTGCCCAAGCAATTATATGTTGTCTATGGCTGGCTATTAGGAAAGTTTCAAATCGTTTAAAGAGAGTTTTCAGAATAGTATGAATTCCGCGAACAGGACCCAGTACGCGTACCCTGTTGATATGAGTTCGGGAATAGAGGAGGTACGCATACCAAGTACATGTACCCTTGGGTTATGAGTTTGCGAGGTGGCTAAGTCACACATACTCAGTACGCGTACCCTTGGAGGCTAAGTTCGTAGACTTTCCATTGGTATGCCTATCGTAGTTCTGATTTAAGCATAAGCTCACGAACTGTTTTATAAATGTGTTCAACTATGCTACAACTCTTATAAACACTTCTAAGACAACTTTTTTCAAAAAATTTCTTGAGCTTGTGCATCATGGTTTAAGTTTTGAGTGTTATTGAACACCATTTATGCTTGTAAGTTTAATAGGCATACTTGCCAACATGAACCATCATTGTGCACAATTCCAGAACCCTGGACTAAAGTGTATATTCTTTTACGTAATTTTAAAGCGGACTTTTGACATGTTACATGGATTCCTAATAAAAATTTCATCTAAACTGAGAAAGTGTTCGCTTAAATTCCAAGCAACCCTTTATTGAATTCAAAGTTACCTAGAGCCTTGATGATCAATAAATAAAGAGACTCATGCAACAAGATTTCTCGATCCTCGGCACTCTATAATATCCTAGGTTTCTTTGTGAAACATAATTAAGTTATGACTTTGAAGATTTTACTTAGGGATACGTGAAGCTCTACCAGACTATCTTTTACTTGATAGTTCGTGTATCTGGATCTAATTTTATTGATCTTTGAGGTTTTAGTAATCTCATATCAGGAACGACACAAATATAAATCCCTTCGTCCCAGACTTTTGTGATTCCTCAAGATTGATATATAAACTATTCTTTGAGTTGTTTGGATAATTCTTGAGAGGTGGCTAGTAATTCAGGCTTCTCAGCTAAATGAGTGTCAGTGTTCCGGATTCGTGAGGTTTGCTGGACTTTGTCTATTGTAAACAGATTTCCAAACCTAGATTGAAAAATCAAAAGGGAAATCAAATAGGCTTATATGTTAAAGGCAGATTGGTATCAAAAGTCTTCAATGAGGTTGAAGCAACTCTTAAGCTGTAAAGGACGTCAACTAAGGGAATCAAGTGTGTAAAATCATGCGAGGTTCAAGAGACGTAAGGGATACGACTGCAACTGAATTGCATAAAGGGCTAATTAGGTTTCAACTACATTCCAGTCTGAAGTATGATAGTAGGCTATAGTGTCGGTAGAGGTTTAATATAGTATGTTGTTCAAAGCTGGACGAGGTCCCGGGGTTTTTCTGCAAGTGCAGTTTTCCTCGTTAACAAAATTTCTGGTGTCTTGTGTTTTTGCTTTTCCGCATTATATTGTTTTATTTTTATAATATGAATATATAGCACAAGTAGTACATCATCAATCTAGATAGTTTAAGTCCTTATTAATTGAGATAAATAACAAGACTTGTTCTTGTTGAATTCGCATCTTGAATGATAGATTGCAAGTTTCATATTTGTTAGGATTCGGATCCTCATAATTCGTATATGACTAGATTGATCTTGGATAATGATTTTTGAGATCGTTCAAGAACTCTTCTACACAATTAGGTTCATAGGTTTTTAGTCTAAACATATTGATTGTGGAAGAGAAAGAGAGAAACTCTCTATATAATCTTATTCACTGGTGTTTACTGTGACCTACCTGTTGTATTAGGTTTTGCCCATATAAGTTGACGAACGAAAAAGTTGATGGTGTACTTGGTACTCTCTCTTTTTAAGTTTTTACCCCAAAACAATCATTAAATATATTCGGTATAGGAAATTTCCAGAAACTAAGGTTCACTAATGTACTAAGTAGCCATAAATCTTATCTAAGTAGTCATATGATTAAATTTTCAAATTTAACTACAATTTCAAAACTCTTATCAACAATGCGAACAGAAAATGCTGACATTAATGAAAAAGAATGAAACCAAAAACCATACCAGCAAAATTTATGCAAACAACTCTATTTGTACTAGTAACATCATGAATTAGAGGAAACTAAAAAATTCTAGATTTTACCTTTAAAATTAGGAAGTGCATAACACACACAGACGGATACATCTTATTGCCGATGGTTCTGGTAGTTGTTGTCTAGCTGATTATATGTAAATAAGATCATATCCTCATGCATGTGAAGATCAAAAAATTAGTAAGTTAACAAACTGTGAAAAAAAGTCAAAAAGCTTCTGACAATATGCATAGGAATTATACTACAAGGGCTTAAAAATTTAATTGCACTCAACAAATAACTCTGTTAACTGCTATACAAAATCTAAACAGGTTTTTGGGTAAAGAAAACATCAAATCTCATTCACACCAAAAAGCTCACTGTTCCAAGGATCAAATACTCTTCGGGTCTTCATGATCCATACTGCATCAAAGACCATCCACCATATAAGTTATGGGCGTTTACAATCCCAAATGCCAAAACGCAAGATGGGAGACAAAGAAACGTAATAAATGGATCACAACATTGTAGAGAATCCTAAAGTTTATGGTTTTCCAGATCAATTTGGGATCTAAACTTTATAGAAGTGAATAACTCCATATACATAAGAACATGCCCGTGAACTCCCAAATTTTATAATAAAATACGTTCTCAAGGTTTATAGCGCAGCTTCTTTGAGAAGAAAACATTTGAGCGTACAAAATCCAGGTTGAGAAATGATTAACAAAAAGGTTTTTTTAGCCTGGCTAGTTTGGGGCCTAGGAACATTATTTGGGGCCTATGACTACATGACAAAAATAGCTATTAAGAGATGAAACTACTAATTTACCCACTATCAAATATTAATACTACCAATTTATCCTCATTAAATCCTAATAATAAAACTAAAAACTAAAATCAAAATCGTAAAACTAAAGACAAAATCATAAAACTAAAATCAAAATGAAATTCATTTCCATCTCCATCTCCACTTCAACTGATTCTTATTCTCTTCTTCTCCCCTAAGATGAATCATCTTCGAGTGCCATAGAAGCAGATGAAATGACATGAATCAAGTACTTTTCTAGCAACCCAATCCCCTAAATTAGGTTTTAGCAACATGCAATCACTCAAAATTTGATTTTTTGAAACCAAAGTGTCATGGGTTTATTAGAATAAGTTTACGTTAATGTACTTATGAACCGATTTCATTTAGAAACAGATTTTGTTCATGCCCACAAAGACCGATTGTACTGAATGTGTATTCTGGTTGGAGAAAATTGAACCAGAGTCGGTCTACGTTAATGTCCACATAGCCCGATTTTGGTATGGAAAAGAACCGTTTTTTATATATTTTTTTTTTGTTAGAATCGGATTACATGTATGTCCACATAACCCGAATGTATAACCTTTGATTTTTTAACTGCTATGCCCACAATCGGATTATTGAAGGGCCCACATAAACCGATTGTTATTGATGTTCCCCAAAATCGGTAGATATGGGACACCACATAAACCGATTCTGGGTTGATATGATGAACATCAACCACAATCGGTTTATGCTAATGCACACATCAACCGATTCATTAACCATGTGTTGATGGTGGTTTTTAGTTCAGGGATAAAATTGTAAAACCCTTCATTTATTATGCTGTCATTCTGCAAAGAGACAGAGCCATGTAAAGGTGATGAGTACACAACCTCTTCATTTGCGCATTAATTGAGCAATTCAATATGTTTACATGAAATTTATCCAGAATGGTGCATGTAGCAACAATCCCAGATATTCTGTAAATTTCGACACCCTGCCTGTATTATTCATTAATATAGGACTCACTGAATACTTTCTGTGCTGTGTTCCACGGATGAACCCTTAATATTGATATGACATGACAATTAGTGTTCACTCGCAGCTAAGTAGCACAAATTTCCCGAAGTATCAAGGTTGAGGTTTGCATAAAAGTACTCAGTCAGAAAGCATGCTGCTCTCTGGCAATAAATAACCCTGTGTCAACACGCAGAATCCAATCAATTTTGTGATAATTCACAAGATTCAATATCAACCTAAATAATTTGCAAAATTTAGGTTTTTTGCGCCCTGCGCAGTATATCAGACCCTGCTGGTCGAAACTAAACCTAGGCAATGAATCCGCCATGGGTTAATAGGTGCAAAGTCCTACCCAAAATCAGAAAACAAGGAATAAAAAAGGAGCCGCGGAAAATAGGAGCAGCAACAAAGGGAGGTGTGGCCGTGCCATAGGCCAGCCGGCGCCACCTGCAGATGGCCACGCCCCCATGCTGCTTGCCGGCCCTCCTCTTTCCCATCGACCAATCAGGTCGCTTTAAATGCGCCACATGCACATGATATGTGGCCGGACCCATACTTTCCGGCCCTCTTTCCTATCGGCCAATCAGGTCGCTTTAAATGCGCCACGCGCACTAAAGATGTGGCCACGCCCTATGTTTGTCCGACCCCTTTTCTATTGACCAATCAGGTCGTTCTAAACCCGTCATACGCATAAAAAGGCCAAACCATGCCAAACGGCCACCATGCTAATTGCTAATCGGCATGCCAAACGTGCCATGCCACGCCAACATGCTAATCGGCATGCCAACATGCCACTCCGCCGCAGTAACATGCCAATGTGCCAAAAATGGCACAGCTACGTGCTAACCCACTTTCTGTTCGTGGCCAACGCCATAACGGACTTCAATCAGGGTATTCTAATCAGAAGCACGACTTTTGCTTTAGCGGCACTAGTCGAAACCCTAATTTCTAGTCGTGGCCCAAATTACGTCACTTTGTCCCCACAACATGTCACGAGCCATGCGGGACCCAGGAAACCCTAAAAATGACGCCATGCTATGGCCACCCATGGCTATCCTTGCGCCTGTGGTCGTTCCCACATTATGGTCTTGCCATAATTACTTTGACGCGGCCATGGCACCATCTGCACAAAGAATGTCAGTGTGCCACGGCCACATGCCACACGCGCTAATTAGGGTTTTGGCATGCCAAATCCTAATTTAAGTAAGGTTGCTACACCAACCATGCCAAATAATGCTACCTAGGGCATTAAGTTTGATGTGGCAACTAGAGCCAATATTGCCAAGCCATATTTGGATTCAATACCAATATGCCAAGATATAATGACCATGGCTACGCCAGGCGCTATTCGCGCCACTATGCCACTGGCATGTGCCAATCGTGCCACTGGCGACACTATGCCATCACCAGGTGCCAACGGAATGTGACCATAATCAACGGCCACCTTCTCTCATGAATTACAATCTTAGCCGTCCAAATTCGCCACGAAATTGACCGGCCTATGGTAAGTCTTAGGCGACCAACCAAGACTAACCTAATAGCATCACACGCTATTCTCTTGTGGCAAGTCTCCTGACTTTGACTTTCCACACATGGCTATCTGCTACTTAGTTGGCGTACAATTAATCCGAATAGTTAGGTCTTGCATACAAGACCCATTCGGCAATATGCTACACATTTTCCACGAAAATACTCGAGACATCAAACATGTCACAAACTGGGGGATGCTCATCAGGGTATTGGTCTGGCGGTTTACAGCGTGCGGCGTGCAACACGCCCATTATAAGAAAATGTCAGGAAAGCAGGGCAGTTAGTGGCGGCAATAAGTAGTGGGTGTGAACAAACTCGTTTCCTTCATAATGGGGGCGTGGTTTCTGGCACTTACATATTACCCCACTTCTCCATCATTCAACCACTCCCACTTCCTACGAGATCAGGGTGCATTCAATTATGACTTGTATAAATAGGTTTTTACCTATTTCGACCAAAAACAAGTTTTTGGTTAACAACAACACAGTATCTATAAAAACACCAAAGAACTGATAGCTTACATTCCACAATCCAGTTCCATATTTTGATACAAGTCATAAAATAGCCACACCTTCAGAATTAACCATTCTGGTCTCAACACCTTCTTCGCTTCCCTCCCTAAGACCAACCCTTCTCCTTCACTTTGTGACCGAAGCAAGACTGGAATATCCATTTCTTGGTTTAGGCCAGGATTGTACAGATTGATCTCTCGAATCTAAAGTACTCCCGTGCAGTGCATTTGTTTAGGTCTAAATTCGTTTCTCATCAACACACCCAAATTTACCAAAACCGGCAGAAACAGTTTTTACCCCAAAACACCATGTTTGAATTTTTGCATAAATCTTGAAACTTTTATCTTTATATTATAGAGCATGAAATTATGAATTGAACGCCAAAAGAATGAGGTCATTCCGACATCAGACGAAGAAGTTATGAGCAAAACAGTCGAAGAAATTCCCAGATTTACAATCGGTTTATGTGGGCATTAACATAAACAGATTCTGGCGAAAAAAAATCACAGAAAAACTCTTGAATTTTACAATCGGTTTATGTTCTAAGCCTTATAAACCGATTCTTAAATTCTGTTTATGTGAGCATGAACATCCACCGATTCTTGTCGAGTTTTTTCAAAAAAACATTTTTTTTTCTCTTCATGTTTTGACGACGAATCAAGATTAGTTAATTTCTAGTTTAATTTGATTAAACATCAATTAATCACCCTGATTAACATTAATTAATCAGGGGTAAATTAGCCATTATGTAAAATAGTTAGATAAGGGGTTACCTTTTTTACCTTTTAATGACCTAGCCAGGTTTTTTAGGTGTGCAAAACTAAGTACGATAACCGAAAAGAAAACATTTGAGCATAAATAATCCAGGTTCAGAAATGATTAACAAAGATTAGTACTAATATAATTTTATTTTTTTTGAAACGACCTCCATGGAAAAACCTGGACAATCTAAAAATGCATAATACCGGATCAGAAACCTAAATAGCAACCATATAAGAACTCCATCCACTTACGCTCAATTCAAATAATAAATTCAAGCATATCCATGTCAAGGACCGGTATCTAACTTGACTGGACAATACATGCTATGTACCGATATCTAGTATTCTCGTTCTTGGCTAGTCATTCGAAATTGCTGAGTACAAACACCAACCTAGTTGTTGTTGTTTTTAATTTTGACACGAACAACAGGGATTAAAGGGCCCCCAACCCAACAAGAAAGAAAAAAGAAACACAAAACAAGCTCTAAAGAGCTAACCAACTAACTACTATCCTCATGCAGTATAGTAGCAAACTCATCTCCTAAACTCTCCCAATCTAGCAAATCAAAAGAATAAGGAGGATATATGCCTGCCAACCAGTCTGCAGCACGATTCGTCTCACGGTATGTGTGCTCAAATTTAATCCAATCAAACTGGCTTCTAAGTATGACAATCTATCTCCAGATGTATCTCACATTCCAGCACCACCACCAGACGGTGGTGCCATGAGAAGCGACGAAGAATCAGGAAAAAGAAAGTCAAAACCTAATCGCCTTGGTCAAAATCCGACGACCAAGGTAACTTCGATTACCAGGAAAGTTCAATCCAGAGTTCATTGCACGTTTTTTTTATTTTTTATTTCTCCTAATGTGGAAGTTCAATCTGACGGCCTAGTAATAATCAGGAGGGTGGCACCAAAAACATTTCTCTCTTTCGTCTCTCTCACTCCTTCTTCTTCTTCAACAAAACCATCAAAAACAACCCTTCTCTGCTCAGATCTAGTCCAAAAATGGACTAGATCTGAGCAGATTTCTTCATTTTTCCTTGCTTTCTAGGTTAGTAGATTAGTTTGGTTTTTATTATGTTTTGTACTTATCTACACCATTTTGGTGGTTTTACCTATTCTTTTGAGGTTTATCTTCGCTTTAATGGCGATTCTTGGTTATTGGGTTGGGTTTTAAGATCAATAGTGGTGCTCTCCATGCTCTCCAACGACGAAATCTTCATCTTGGTTGTCTCCGACGATGGAATCTTCATCATCAACTTATCCGGCGACGGAATCTCCATAGGTGGTCTTTTTGACGACCGAAGCTTCATCACTAGCTATAAGAGATTTGAGCAAATCACTCATACTTTGGGAGCATTTCTTTCTAAAGAAGAAAAACAAACTAAATGGTTGAAATTTAATTCCGATAAAAACCATCATTCTTCCGATTTAATCAGATCTTATTCATACTTGTATTTGTCTTACTCCGGTAATCCTTCTCGTTCTCTTGTCGGATTTCTCGGTATTGTACTCTTACGGTATGTTCTTGTTACTTTGTATTCTCTTATTTTTGATCTTAAACTCATTATAACATTGAAATTTTATTAATGAAAAGATTCCTTGTTTATCAAACAAAAAAAAATAAAAATAAAAATTCCGACGGCCTAGTTGTTACTTGTTTGAAACAATAAATGACGGCAGAGTTGTCACATGGAAGTGCCCATATTCATGTCATTTATACATTTCCCAGCTACTGCCAAAATTGTGTGAATATCTTCGTTTTACCGGATTTTATTTCTCTCTCCATCATTTTTTATTTTTTTTACTTCCCTTCATTTTCCATCAAAAAGATAATAATTTACTTCACTTCATTGAATTCACTGCTTTCAAACACGAAATTTAAAACCCTAGATTTGTCCATATCATAAGGCTTTTCCTGCAAAACTTACATCAAACATTCTTTCATCTTCAAGTAAAACTAACTCTTTCTACACTTTCTATCTCGTAACAATGTACTATTGTTCTTGTTTAGATCCAAATTAATACCCTCTTTTGTTTTGTAAATTTTGATCAAGATTTATTGTTTGAAAGGCTACAGCTGACTTTAGGGTTTAGTCTATTAGTTTCATTCAAATGGATCCTGTTATTGTTGCAGAAACGGTTCCGTATTTGAGGTTTGTTATCTCTCTCAGCAAGTTGTTCTTTTTTATTTTGATTCCGCAACTGTACATTTTTGTAAAATTTGTCTTGAGATCTTGATTGGTATTGTTTGAGGTGTTATAGACTACTGAATTCAAGTAAATAAATCATAATTAGTAGTCCAACATTAGAATCTTTGGTTGGGAATTTGTCACATTTCAGTTTGATGAGTTGCTCTCATGAATTGATGCTCAAAAGGAATCTTATTTGGCAATTGTGCATTGCTAAGATGAGTTATGTTCAAATTTACAGAAGGGGACTACGGTTCTGGAAAATGTGGCCGTAAATCTTTCGATGTGTTGATACTTGATAGTAAAACAATAGTACCTTTAAAGTTTATAGTATCTAAACATATCACCCAAAACTGAACAGGCTTGATAAGAAAAACAGAATGTTGTTGAACAAATAAAAAAAATAATGCATTCGGTGAGAAAGATTATGGGAAAAACTGAGAAGAATATTTGTCCTGTTATCTGTCATAGTGCGTGAAAGATGTGATCATAAGGTTAGCACTGTTGTTTTCATCGCATGTGATATATCCGTCTCTTTATTGCTCTTGGTCCTGCCATCCTATTTGAAAACTATAAGTTATAACTTTGATTTTCACATGTACGTTGCTGTCCCAGGAGGTAGTCTAAACTCTTAAGGTTTCTAACTCTACGTCTGGTGTGTGTATGCTTCAGTTTATTCTCTGCCATCTCCTATGGGATCGCGTCTATGGCCATGGTTTTTATCAATAAGGCTGTTTTGATGCAGTATTCACACTCAATGACTCTACTCTTTCTTCAGGTGCGTGTCACTGTCAATAAATCTTTTATTTTCCGAAGTTATGTACAATCTAAATTTCTTCTCACTGATACTAGTGTTGTTAACTTTCTTTGATTTCTTCTAGCAATTGGCAACAACTTTGCTTATACACTTTGCCCGTGTTATGGGGTATGTAAAAGCTAAAGAACTAAACTTGGCGACTGCAAAAAAACTATTCCCGGTGTCACTGTTCTACAATGCAAATGTGGCATTTGCTTTAGCTAGCTTAAAAGGGGTCAACATTCCAATGTATATCGCCTTGAAGAGACTTACACCACTTGCTGTCTTGGTAGCTGGATTTTTCTCTGGAAAGGGGAAGCCTCCAACACAGGTTTGTGGTTTGCTTGTGTATAGACTAACTCATTGCTTTTTTGTTTTGTTTTCTTCTTATGTATTTGCAAACTTGATGAAGTAAATTACTTATTGTCGTGTAGTAATGATGTAAAGTTGCTGAAGTCCTACGTAAACAGTGGCTGTGGCAACAATAAATTCTTCCACTATTTCATACTACCTCCCTACACAAATGCTTCATTAGTTGTATGATTGTCGCATATCCTTACAATTTTTGCCTGTCTTTTTGCAGGTGTCTCTCGCAGTCCTATTTACTGCTTTTGGGGTCATCATTGCAGCACTTGGAGATTTCTCGTTTGACCTCTTCGGGTACACTATGGCCCTCACATCTGTCTTTTTCCAGGTTAGTTTGATCTTGGACTGGCTGAGTCCTCAGCTCTCTTTGTTTGTTGATCTCATTCAAAACAGTGGTTATATTTGTAGACTATGTACTTGGTACTCGTTGAGAAGTCTGGTGCAGAGGATGGGCTTTCCTCAGTGGAGCTAATGTTCTATAATGGATTTTTATCTCTTCCATTTCTTCTATTCCTTATCATAGCCACAGGGGAATTTCCCAATTCTGTGTACTTATTATTCGACAAGGTAAGGATTCTTAAACTTTTTAATTCTTCAAAATTCGAAATTTACTTCATTTTTTTCTATTCACCATCCCTGTGCACGGTGTGGAATTTGTTTCCAGTATCTCATTGTAAAACTTGCCGTGTCTATTTTCTAGGGACCTGATTTTACTACCAGTAGTGCTACTCAAGTAAGGAATTTTGACTTACTTGAATTAGATATCCTGCTCTAACTTCAGTTAGGAGGATTTGGCACGTTATTGGTGTGCTTGCTGAGGTATTGGAGTTTAGGGCACTTCGTGGTTACTGAATTTCCAAGAGTTTTAGCTTGCTATTCATACTAAACGTTTCAGATGGGCAATTGGGAAATCTAAGCTGTAGATCACAAAATTAGAAATAAGAGATATCATTTTAGAAGATTTGATTTCTTTTCAACATACATTCAAGGCTATTTATGTTATAGAAATATGCTACTATTTCAATCAATCGAAACAATCTATTATTCCTGACTAATTTTATTTTTTGATTGGACAGGCTATCTCGTTTTCGTTCTTAATGGTTCTCATTCTTTCATTGGTGATGGGAATCGTTCTTAATTTCACCATGTTCTTGTGTACTATAGTCAACTCAGCTCTTACAACCACCATTGTTGGAGTTCTCAAGGGTGTCGGATCAACAGTAAGCATACTTCTTTAATGAGTTCGATTGTTTCTATTACGACCTAGCAAAACATTCATCTGTATAGTAACAAGTCCGTAACCTTTTCTCTAGACTCTTGGTTTTATCCTGCTTGGCGGTGTGCAAGTACATGCCTTAAACGTTACAGGATTGGTCATTAACACGGCTGGTGGTGTGTGGTATTCATATGCTAAATATCAGCAAAAGAAAAGCAAGCCAAAGAAGGTAATTACAGATGAAGAAGCTCATCATAAGTAATCATAGAAGGTAAATGCTCCATCTTGTTGTTGTCCTTCTCTTTTTTAATCAACTATGATAAATTGTACATGCATAAGCATTTTACATTTACTAGAAATTGAACACAACATTGTTAGTTTTAAGGAAATACGGTGAACAGTTTGTGATACTGATAAATGTCTCAGAACTTTAGTGGGGTTAAAGTAGCCATTTCTTGGGTTTTTTGATGTAGAATTCCTTTTTGCCCCCTCAATTTCCTCGTAAAACTATGGATGTTGTAGTTGTCTGGTGGAGAATTGAAACAGTTTGGCTGATTGTTTTATTTTGAAACAATATACATAATATTTTCTTGGACATGGAGTATTACACTAGAGTGGCACTATCATGCTCATTTTAGCAAATTCTGTATAGAGATCAAATTATCATGCAATCAGTTTGATTTTGGTCCATAATATCTACTGTCTACAAGTCAATCAACAGCTGATCTGGTTATGAAGGTATTCTCCTAACTCGGTGTATATAAAGAAAAGATGTATTTTGGTTGGACACAAAAGGACAAAATAACTCGGTGTAACCTACCTTAAATATCAACCACTACTATACATATGTATTGAAGGTTAAAAAGGTACATTAAATCAATATTTACATATTCAACCTTATATATTCACATATTCACAGAAATGTCATTGTTATAAAAATACATCAAAATTTTGATATCTTTCGAAATACACATCGGATTTTTGTAAAATTGAAATATCTACATAATGAGTATAAATAAGAATATCAAATTCTATTTTCCGAATAAAATATCATTGTTATCAAATTTGGTGTTGCTAAAAGAGTAAAATTCAAGCATGTGCATCACATGTGGCATCACTAGTCTTAATAAAAAAAAGGGAAAATATCGTTTGGTCCCTTTTTAGGTGGTCCCAAGTCTGTTTAGTCTTTTCATAAATCACATTAATTTCCATTTGGTCCATAATTATTTAAAAATATTAAATGGACCAAAGTACCCTTCTGTGTTAATTCTTATTTATTTTTTGTAGCAGTTCATTCTGTCAGATGAACTGTGGAGTTCATTCCTTCAAAATTCTGTTTACTTATTTTTTGGCGCAGTTCATTCTGTCTGATGATTCTTTCAAATGAACATGAAATAAAACCTAAAAAATTCAGTTTACTTTTTTTTTTTTAGAGCAGTTCATTCTGTTTGATGAACTCCGGAGTTCATTCTTTCAAATGAACACCTAATAAAACCAAACTAAATCACATATGAAAACAGAGTTCATTCTGTAAAATGAACACAACACAAAACTTCATTATCATGACAAAAAACAGAGTTCATTCTTTCAAATGAACACATGATAAAACCTATATGGAAACAGAGTTCATTCTTCAAATGAACACCTGACAGAACCTATAAGAAAACAGAGTTCATTCGACAAAATGAACACCTATCAAAAACTAACTAATTCAAACCTAGTTCATTCTTGAAGATGAACACCTAACAATTCAAGATCTAAAAACAGAGTTCATTCTTTACATGAACACACAAAAAAATCCATAGAAATCAGAGTTCATCTTCATCAACACGAGTTCATCTTCATCTTCAACACGAGCAGCAGCAGTAACAGGAGTTCATCATCTTCATCTTAAACAACAACAGAGTTCATCTTCATCATAAACAACAACAAAGTTCATCATCTTCATCTTCATCTTTATCTTCAACACGAGCAGCAGCAGCAACATGAGTTGCTCGTGGAGACGCCATTGTTACAACAGCAGTAAGAAATAAAAAACAAATCAAAACAAATCCAAAAAAAAAAAAAAGATTTAGATTTTCACCTTCGAAACGCCATTGTTACAGCAGCAGGAAGAAGAAAGAAGAAGAAAAGAAGCAGCAGTGACGAAGAAAAACATAAATCTATCGTCGTCTTCATCATCTTCATTGTGTTCATCATCATCTTCAACCGCAGCAGCATCAAACAGAGAAGAAAAACAAAAAATCTTCGTTGCAAATCTTCGTCTTGTTCATCATCTTTATATACTCATCGTCTTTATCATCTCTGCAAATCGTCTTCATCATCTCTGCAAAATCAAAACCCTAAAACTTACACAAATCTTCATTATGCAGTAGCAGAAGAAGAAAAAAATAGAGAGAGAAACTAGATCTGAAAATATGGAGGTGAGAGAAAGTAAATCTGAAAATTATTTTTCTCTCTTGATATTTGAGTATATATGTCCTAGGGTGACGTCATGGATGGTGTAATAGTCCCAAAAGGGTATTTCTGCCACAACAAGATGACAATTACATTATCTATGACGTCACCCTAGGACCAAACCATAATTTACAGGACCAAACTGTAAAATATATTTTGAAAATGGACCAAACAGACAGTTGACTCAGTCAACTGGACTAAACTCTCTCTAATACTGTATATTATTTCTTGGTACTATTGGTATTTCCTACATAAAATTTTTTTTTAGCTCATTCTAAAATTTGCAACCCCAGTTCCTGTGGTAGGATGATTTTGTATTATTGCATCATCCAAATACTTGATAATTGGGTGAAAAGTTGTAAATTGAGCTTTATATCGAGTGACAACCGTCTACAAGATGATTAGAATATCTCGTCAGTTTATGAGCTGATTGATTCGATTCCAAGTGGGCTCTACAATAGTGCACTGGCTCTTCGATCTCTGTATATGCTTCAGATATTTTAACTCTTTGCTTTCCTGTTCTCAAAAAAAAAAAAAAGAATTTCTTCTTTAAGAGCCATCATACTGTGTTATGAATATGTGTGTTTATAGTTATGATGTGCTTTCTTAGTTTACTGGATTACACGTTGATATCTATTTATGAACTCCCATGATAATTTTATCTAATTTTTACTTTTATGAGGAAGCAGGCAAATGTTATCATCTCCTGGACCTTCTGAAGAGTATATAATGATGTTTCTGGTGAAAGTCAGAGATGCTTGCCTTCAAGAGGAAGAGGCTATCTTGTCAGGGAATACAAGATGGAAAGAACTAGGACAGTACTAGGGTTAGGGCATAAAAGAATATAAAGCCTCGGGGCTGTCGTCTTAAGGTATCTAGTTTGTTAAATTAAATCATATAGGGAGAGAAAGGATTTCTTCCGGCCATGTAAGAAATTGTAATGTCATATCTTGAAAGCGACTTTGTTGAATTGCTGGGCATGTTAAGTTAAACATGAAAATGGAGAGAAATGGGATTTCCTTTGGCCATGGAAGACATTGTCATGACCAGTTTTGAAATAGGATTTGTTGAATCGTTAGGCCGAAGGGTAAAATGCTGGCTTGGAATACGTACAGCACATGATAATATGGAATCATCTACAAAGAAAACTACCGATACATATATGTCTCATTATTGCAATATCTGAACGTACTTGGGATCTCAGTTCTCTATAAGCCCGTAGATAAGATCGGTAGTCTAGCAAAGATGATGTTATGACGGTACAATTTTTATCCGGTTTAAAGTCATGAATTGAAATGTACAGTATTTTCCGGTAAAAAGCTAAAGCAACGTAAACTGCTTAAATGCTTCCTCCCTCCAGTATCCGCTATTTGTGATACGTATTGATCTCTGTACCTTGGTGACTATTATTACAGAGGCGGAATTCAGAATAATAATAGACGAAAACTAGAAAACAAAAGACACAAGATAGTAATTCGAAGAAATATATCTTATCTAGATTATGAACAAGAAAAACTATTACAATTCTCTCTTTGTTACGCTCACAATCTCTCTAGGTAAATAACCTTAAACTATTTGCTAAATTTGCAATAATTAATTGCCTCACAAACTTCTCTAGTCTAGTTTGTATCACAAACCAAACTATCTAGATCTAGGTGTGTCTGTGTCACAAACCACACTCTAGATTGTCTTAGCTATGAGCTAAACATCTCTATTTATAGCTTTAATGGTTTCCCAAACCTTATAGGAATCTATTTCCTTATCTAGGAATAATTCCCTTTCTAGGTATATTTCCCTTTCTAGGAATATTACCTTGTCTAGGAAACATTTCCTTATTTTGGCATACTTCCTTACTTTGATTTGGTTTCCCAAAACTCCTAGGAATTTATTTTCCTTCTATAGGAATACTGCCTTAAAACAGTATTCCCTCCTAAATTACAATTCTATCCTCAATCCGTCTTGAGGGTCACTAGTTCCCCGAGAGAGGAAGATACATATGTATCATGCGCCCCCCCTCAAGAACTTGAACTCCTGTGAAAGCTATATTTGGAGGTTAGGGAACCCGGGAGTTCCTTTCACCCTGCTGAACCATCTCTCCTTGCTGGGAACTTGACTTTGACTTCCAATTAGAAAAGCGTCCTTATCTTCTTGTTTTGTGTTAGACACTCTTCGCTCCGTAATGCAATCCTCTTCGAGTGGTTTTTCTCTATCAAACCACAAGTCTTCCACATGTGGCAAGATCATTTTGTCATCTCCGTCATTATCTAGTAATGGTGGTTCAAACATCTTCAACCTTTCTAGGTTGACTTCTTGTTGTTTGGTTAGGGTTTCCAAACAAACTCTACTCGGCTTATCCTCAAGAGAACGGGTCACAAAGAGAATGAACTTCGTACTAGCATTCACCAACCGTTTAGCCTGAGTGGCTGTAATCAAGCTCGCTCCATCAAGAGGAGAGTCTATAGCTCGTTTTACAAAAACTTTCCCATCTTTGGTAAAGGTATACTTCTGGTCTCTCCTATGTAATACCGCATCTCGATCCCACAAGTAAGGACTACCAAGTACAACATGATAAACATCTAATAGAACCACATCGCATGTAACCTCATCAATGTATGACTCATCAAAAGCAAACTTGAACGTACACTGCTCTACAACCTGTAACCCACCTTCCTTTTGAAGCCACCCTAAAGGATAGGGTTTCGGATGTTTGAAAGTCTTCAAACCCAACTTCTGTACCAAAGAATGTGAAAGTAAATTCTTCAGACTTCCCAGGTCAATAGCAGCATCTATAAGTGTTGTCTTAACCTGCATCTTAATTGTGAAGAGTCGTTCCCTAGGATCTTCTTTTGCAAGTTCTTCTATGCCTCCTGCCATCAGAGAGAGCTTTTCACTAGGCTCAGTTAGTCCTTGGACTTCTTTTGGAACTTGCGCGACTAGTGTTGCCATCATGGCTTCTTTCTTCTATAACCCTTTTGGTTTTAAATTAGGATACTTCATCCAACACTTGTCGACAACATGTCCTGTTTGTTTGCAATGAGTGCAAATCAAACCTTCTTTGTCTTTAGACTTCCTATTCTCTTTGCTCCTTTCATCTCCTTTAGCGACGAAACCTCCAGACTTCCCCTTAGTGTTACTCTCAACATCAGATTTTCTATGCCTTCCTTTGATGGCATTTGCTTTTATGCTTGCTTCGGAGATAGTATCCACCGAAAACATCTTCAACTCCTTCCGTATATACTCATGGAACCCGAAAATATACTTCATATAGATAACATGATCTTCCAAGTCTAAATCCAAAATCATAGCTTGATTTTGAAATTCCGAAGTATATTCTTGCACGGTTTGGTTGTAGTTCTGCTTCAAGTTGTACCACTTGAACCATCTCTCTTCAAGGTAGCCAACCGGATAAAACTGTTTCCTTACAACTTCCTTGAATCTTTTCCACGACAATACTCCCTTACCTAGGTTTTGTCTTTGATAAGCTTTCCACCAGGTTAGAGCATGCTTTTGTAGCTTCAATGCCGCGAAAACAATCTTTTCCTTTGAACCATATTCAAAGAAAGAAAAATACGTCTCTAGACGTTCAATCCAATCATCCAATTTTTCTACATCGACACTCCCATCGTAAAGTGGAATATCAACACAAAAATCAATTTTCAGATTCTTACCATGAGGTTTAGTAGATGTAGGACTTTTAAGAGACTCACTTTTCTTCTTTTCTTCATCCTCATTTTCTTCCTCTTCTTCTTCTTCTTCTTCTTCTTCCGAATCATCTTTTTCCGAAGCTTCAGGTGAAGGTGTAATCTTTTTCTTCATCTTCGGCTTGGGTGTATGAGAACGAATACATTCACTCAGTTCCTTAAGGGTAACTTGAATTGACTTCATGTCTGTTTGCAGCGTAGCCACCTTTTCTTCCATAGTTTGTGGTTCGCTTTCCTTATGTTCGTCATCTGACTTCGTCATCCTTGATCCCCTTGTTTTCTTAACGTCTTCTAGCTTCTCGAGTACCCCACCAAGCTTTATGTAGAGAGATATACTGAAAACCATAAACCACAGGGATTTACCCTAAAAACTAACCTCGCTCTGATACCAACTTGATACGTATTGATCCCTGTACCTTGGTGACTATTATTATAGAGGCGGAATTCAGAATAATAATAGACGAAAACTAGAAAACAGAAGATACAAGATAGTAATTCGAAGAAATATATCTTCTCTAGATTATGAACAAGAAAACTATTACAATTCTCTCTTTGTTACGCTCACAATCTCTCTAGGTAAATAACCTTAAACTATTTGCTAAGTTTGCTTTTTGCAATAATCAATTGCCTCACAAACTTCTCTAGTCTAGTCTAGTTTGTATCACAAACCATACTATCTAGATATAGGTGTGTCTAGGCCTGTCAATATATGTCCGATATCCGGAATCCGTTTCCGAGTATTCGAGATCCTATAGGATTCTATCCGTTTTATCGGATATCGGATCGGATATTCTATCGGATATTTTTTCCTTAATATATCGGAATCGGATTAGGCTCCATCCGAATTGTTAATATCCGATATCCGATAGAACATTGATTTATTTGTGATTTACCCTAACCATATTTGTGATTTATCCTAATATCCGATATCCGATATGAAATGTTTGAGAAATTGAACTTAAATTTCAATTATGAACATGTTCTTAAGGGTTTTTAACATCTTTTTGTCATAACCGGATATTGTCGGATATTTATCCGATATCCGATAGCTTAACATATCGGAATCGATATCTGATTTTGATATCCTATAGGATATTATCGGATATCGAATATCCGATAGTGCTAAACCTGTCGGATATCGGATTCCTTAATATCCGATGGATATTCTTCCATTGACAGGCCTAGGTGTGTCTGTATCACAAACCACACTCTAGATTGTCTTAGCTATGAGATAAACATCTCTATTTATAGATTTAACGGTTTCCCAAACCTTATAGGAATCTATTTCCTTATCTAGGAATAATTCTCTTTCTAGGTATATTTCCCTTTCTAGGAATATTACCTTGTCTAGGAAGCATTTCCTTATTTTGGCATACTTCCTTACTTTGATTTGGTTTCCCAAAACTCCTAGGAATTTATTTTCCTTCTATAGGAATACTGCCTTAAATCAGTAATCCCTCCTAAATTACAATTCTATCCTCAATCCGTCTTGAGGATCACTAGTTCATAGGAATTTAGTAACTTAATCACTCTATTACACCCTAGCAGTGGTAACAACTTGAATCGTGAGCCCCACCTAATCATTTAAAGAAACATATTTTAAAAAGAAAATAAAATAAAAACAGAAATGAAAAGGACTCAACGAGATATGGCGAAACTATCATGTTATTTCTAACACCTGAGCTCTGTGCTTTTACGAATAGACTCTTATAGATGTTTCCATCTACTCAGATTGGTTCCTCAACTCCTAAAACCAAAATGCTTCCATCCACTTAGATTGGTTAGTGCCATCCTTAATAGGCATAAATTTCTAAGCTTTGGATTTTATTTATTGCAACTAAAAAGCTTTTCCCATACCCCCAAACTTAAATCTAACATTGTCCTCAATGTTCTAAAGATGAAATTAAAAGCACGAACAAGAAGAAACTGTTACAACGAAGATAAATGTTGCAAACCAGTTGAGTAACTGTTACAACCAGTTGAAGAAACCGTCGCTGTTTCCCTGTTCTTCACGAGCAGCAGCAGCAACAACAGAGTTCTGAAAACTCTTGATTCACGCCTCCTGAGCTCTCCTCTCGACCCCAAACTCTCGACACCTCTTCTATATGACATGGGTAATCTATTTATACCCGAAAGATGCATCGAATCTCCTCCATAACTTCAAAAAATCTTCTCTTTATTATTTTTATTCTTACAACAATAATTTCCATTTTTTGATCTTCCACGCGCATGCAGCTGTATTTCTTTCCTTCTATACCTTCTTCACGCTCCATAATATCGATTAAGTCTTCCAAACACGTGCAGTACACGTTTAAATTCCTCACAACTCGTGCAAGCTCATGTTTTTCTTCCAACTCCCTATTTGGATTAAACTAAGTTATCCATTCAAATTTGATCGTTAAAATCACCCATACTAGCTTTCTATAGTCATATCACGTCTACCCACTAAGTTTCAGGGATTGAATCTCACTAAATCACGTCCAAACATCCGATCGAAATTCTGCTGTTAATGAAAATATTTTTCCGCCAAAATTCATTTTTTGAATTTGAGAAGAAGATGTCCTCTCCCTAATCCTGCACGGGTGTCCCTTTAGCACTTGTCTTATGGGATGCAAATAGTAATTTTTGGGCGTATATAGTAATTTTTCCGGGGTTCCTCCGACACATTTTTTGGGTGCTTCCGGTGCATTTCTGGGGTGCCTTTAGTACTCTATCCTGGGGTGTAAAACACCACTTTTCGAGCCAATTTCGCCGCAATAGCTTATTTCTCTAAAAATACCTACAAAGACATAAAATAACAAAATAAATACAAAATCGAACACTAACAATATATACAATTGAGACATATTAGACATATATTGACAGTTATCCAGAGATTATCACATAATTTTCTGATACAAAACACAAAATAAAAAATTGTGCTCTTGTTTTATGTGCTTCTCATCCCAAAAGTTATGAGCACATACTAGGATGAGGGTGCACAGTCTCCATACAACTAAGTTGCATTAGAGTAAGCCTTTTCTTGCTTACAGCTAGTATCAGAAACATAGTTCATGTTTCTCCTAAGAAGATGATCCTTCCTTGATCTAGAGGTATGATCATGAGGAGAAACTGTACTGATGTGAGAATTTTCAGAGATAGACAAATCTCTCTTAATTCTGTCAATGGGATTTTCATTAGATTTTCTCATTTTAAGGATTTCCTTGTGATGCACATCAGTATGATTATCTGAAACAATTATCGAAAATTCCTGATTGTTTCCTTTGGCAGAGATTCTCTCTTTCCCTTTCTTCTGGTGTCGTTCTTCATGTAAACAAGGATTGTTTCGACATGAGTGAGGGGGAACCTTTTTTTCAGAAGCGATTATCAACTCTTACTCCTGATTCTTTCGAGTTGACTTTCTCGGATTGGAATATGTTCTGTCTTTCTACTGAGGAATAATCTTTCAGTTTTTTAAGACAAGAAACTTCTTTCAGTACTTTTACCACAGTATTTTGAAGAAGAATAAGTTTCCTGTCAAGTGACTGAAAGTTGTATTCCTTAAGATCACTTTCACGGAATCGGTTCAAAGTTTCCTTTGGACAACATTTCGTTTGATCATCAGTAGATATAGAAGGTGGTTTCTCATCCTCTTCTGACTTGATGTAGTTATGCAGACTACCATCATCATGATCTGTTTCAGTTGTGACACGACAGTTTTTATCACAATATCTCAAAGTCGAGCAAGGACTTTTGATTTCTCCATCACAAGAAATTATAACAGAATCATTAGTCAGGGTCATAGGATGAGTCTCTTGACCTAGAGTAAGATATTTTCCAAGAGCTTTTAATTTGACAGTAAGATCCATATTCTCTTTGGCTAGAATATTTAGTTGAATGTCTTTACCTCTGATCTCATGTTTAAGAAGATTTGACTCTGTCTTTAATATTAGCATTCTTGTAGACAGAGATTTTATAGGCTTTAGGAGTTTTACCAACTCTTTATCAGCATCTTCTTTTCCATCAGAGAAAAACTCAGATGTACTCTTGATTTTCGTAACTCCTGGATCATGAGTTAACGAAGTGGTAGCATCTTCAATTTTTGAGTATTCATACTCTTGCACAACGTTAACTGAATCACCTATTAGATTCAATTCTTATAGGTTGGATCGCATCAAACACAGATTGTTAGATCTTTTCGTGTTTGCCTGCTCTGATACCAATTGAAAAGACGAGGGTACCCAAATATAATTCAATCAAAAACTTTTCCACCTTAAGTCCTCTTACCGAAAGTGATTGTCTATGGACTGACTCGAGACAATACAACAAATCGGTATTCACACTTTGTGTGATCGTCTATGGATACTAGATCGAGACAATACAACAATCAAAGTGTGATTACTTGATAATAGGTTCGGACTTAACCAAACTCTATAGGATCACTATCAAGTAATACGGAATTAACGTTTGTGTATTTTACTTCTAATTATAATAAAAATAATTATAATTGCGGAAATAGAAAAGTAAAAGACACAGCAAAATTTTGTTAACGAGGAAACCACAAATGCAGAAAAACCCCGGGACCTAGTCCAGAATTGAATACTCTCAGAATTAAGCCGCTATACAAAATCTAAACCAACTTCGTATAGTTGAGACCAAGCAACTAAACCTATAGTTCACTTAGTTTCTTCAGTATCCCTACGCTTCCGACATTCGATAAGTGCATGCACTGGAACAATTCCTTTGGTTCGTATTCCAAACAGTAAAGGAACAACAAATCTGTTCGGTAACAACTCTATTCAATATCAGTGATATGAGTTTGACAAAGGCTCTTCTATTTACTCCAATAAACTCCTTTGTTGGGTTCTAGATCTATCTATTCAACAACTACCAAAGTAGCCGTGTTTAGACTAAGCAATCAACCAATATAGAGTCTATAAAGATACTATATAGTGATGCCGATATACGCAACTAATCAATCAAATCTATCAAAGATAAACCGATTATAGTTGGATCCCAGCCGATAAAGTTTTGTGCACACCAAATATTATGAAACCAATAAGAAATCTTCTTTGTCTTCAAATCTTCTTAGATCTTCAATAAACACCTGCACACCATAACTTGAATCTCTTGTGATCAATCACGTATAGAACGGAGTCTGTTAAAAATGGATTATCACAAGACGTCTTTAGATCTACAAACAGTTCTAAAGATCCCGTCGACACTTCGATCTAGTTTGAGTGAATCTTTTATCAGAAGAGAAGATTCTCAAGAATAAACAAACAAGGTGCAATCAAAGTTCAACAACCGGTAGTCAATCAAATCAATCGAAAACTAATAACACTGCAATTATCTAGTTTCACACCAACGGAACTCGTAGAGCTTCTTGATCCCAAATAAGTCTTTAAACGAGCGGTCGTAAGAGATTTCACCTAATTAGGCTACTTTCCTCTCCCAATAGACGGCTCCACCAGTAACAACACAACAAGGTAGTTTTTCTGGATCTTAGGATTAGTTTGCTCGAAAAGAAAACTTTGGTATTTATAGACCAAGGATGTTTGGACACCAAGGAATTTCCAAAACCGAATATTCTCAAGATATGCAATAAATGCCCAAATCGGTTTTCATAATTCCTGGAAATGCTCTGTCCAATATCTTCCGAAATCTCACTAGAAAATCTCCAATTCGTAAATGCACATTACCAATTTTTATTCTCCAGAGATATGCGTTTAATTGCTGGTAATTAAAAGCATATAAAATTAATAACCTTAATTAAAAGATTCTTAATTTATTTCGGCCAGGGATCTCCTTGAGTTATTAAGGAATATCTTTGAACAATAAAAGATAAGAATTACTGAACATGTTCAAAGTATGTCAACATCTTTTTCTTTGTAAATCCTTTTTCATATTTACAATCTTGGAACCGATTTACCACACTTCCAAACGAGTTTAGAATTGGTTCATCTGATTTCCAAGAACTATGTGATTGATCAAATATCAAATCAACAATCATGGATTTACGGTTCTACCAAACACAAGGATCGGTTCAACCTCCATATGGTTACTGGGACCGGTTAAATCTGTTACCAGGATCGGTTACATCAATTACCAGGACCGGTTACCATATTCTCATGGTATTACTTATGATCGGTCACACCAGTTACTAGGATCGGTTACACCAATTACTAGGACCGGTTACACCAATTACAAGGATCGATTACAAAACTCTTTTGTGATCGGTCACACAAATTACTAGGATCGGTTACACCAATTACAAATATCGATCATACCATCTTAGGTGATTACTTAGGATCGGTTGCACTAATAAAAGTCATACCAATACATAAGTCAGGCACTGTGAATAGTTTTACCAAGATACATAACAGATTATGATCGGTTCTACTAATCCACACATATTGGTAATCCAAAGATATGCAATGAATAACAATACCAATAAGCCTAGCGATTTCCCTTTCGATTCACAAAACAAGTTTATGAATGTACTTCCTTTAAACAAATGCAAGCATTGTTTCCCAGGATGAAATCTTCACATTTACCCATACACATAATCACAATAGCATTCATACGATTATGTCGATGTATTATATACGAAGTTCAAAAGATAAGCGTTATACTTCGTATTATAATTCCTTAATACTATATCTAACTAGAGTATAATCATTCACAGCTTCGCAGTTATGTTTTCAATATAGCACGACTTGAAAGATACGTTAGGAATGAAACAGTTTAAGTCAAAATATTACTAACCTCAAGAAGAAGAATGATGTCGTCGATGTAGCTCTTTATTTCTTCACATTCTTCAAGTCTTTGAGTAATACTTGTATGTCTCATGTCCTAGTATTTCTAGTTTAACCTATACGAAGTTGACTCTAGTACATAATCAAGCGACTCTTTAAATGAGTTTTGATTCACTAAAATATGACAACCAAACTTTACATACCAACGCTTGGTGGGTTCAACCGAGCAATGCTCTAACACACATAGTTACAATGCCAAGAGCTAAACATTCTAAAAAGAGATTTTATTTCTAAAATTGAATTGCGAAGTCTCCAATCAATGTTGAAGTTGTCATTATTTACTGCATTCACCACAATCTTTGAGTCTATCTCAAACTCTACTTTCTGCATATTCCTCTTTTTTGTCCATTTTGTTGCTTCCCATAATGTTATGCATTCAGCTTGCTCCGGACTTGACAGCTGCGTTAGATAGATGCATTTTAAGCCCTAGTGTGCACCTGCAAAATCACAAATGATTAGACCAATTCCACCTGACTTATTAGAGTTTATATAACAACCATCAACATTAATTTTAAATAACTATCTCTGAGGAGAGAGCCATTTTCATTGTTTTCGTGTCGGTTGTTAAAATTAAGTCTGATTACCCAGCACTCGATTGTGGAGAATTCTTTCTTCAGTGCTGAACTGTTGATAATAGTCTTATATTTTCTCTCTCTGGACCGAGGAGAAAAGAGAGGCTTAGGAAAAAAGAGATGTTGTATTGGTTATCTTAGAGCATCTCTAATGCAAGGGGTCAAGGTCTTAAAAAAAAGCATGCCACATAAAATTTCTTCTCCAATGTGAGTGTCAAGATCATAAAAAGTGATGACATGGTTAAGTGGGGGTAAGGAGAAAGTCCAGATTGGACCTTCTTCATAACCTTAGGTCTTAAATCCAAATCATCATTTTGTCTCTATATTCAAATAAAAAGTGTTGAATAAGACCTTGGGGATTGGAGATGAATTTTAGCTAAAAAGTTTTATCTTCACCATTTTTTGTCAATTAGCAATGACCCACAAGTAAAAAGGTGTAAATAAGACCTCCACCTAGGATGACATTGGTCCCTTGCATTAGAGATTCTCTTATATCTTATCTTATCTTATACTATAATAAAGAAAAGGCTCCTTTTTGGTGAAGCTTTCTCTTTGGTTGGTCACAAAAAGACAAAATAGCTTGGTGTCACCTTGATATTACTAATATGACCTTAAATATCAACCACTGCTATACATGTGTATTTAAGGGTAGAAATTTATATTAAACCAATGTCTATATATTCACGGGAATACCATTGTTTTAAAAATAGATCTAAATATTTAAAAACTTAATATCTTTCAAAATACACACCGGAATTTTACAAAATTAGTATTTTTGGAAAGCTCTTTGAATTATTTACGTAGTGAGTACAAATCTTACTATAATAAATAAAAAGCTCCTTTTTGGTGAAGCTTTCTCTTAGGTTGTTCACAAAAAGACAAAATAGCTTGGTGTCACCTAGATATTACTAATATGACCTTAAATATCAACCACTACTATACATGTGTATTTAAGGGTAGAAATGCATATTAAACCAATGTCTATATATTCACGGGAATGCCATTGTTTTAAAAATAGATTTATAAAAATTTAAAAACTTGATATCTTTCAAAATACACACCAGAATTTTACAAAATTAGTATATTTGGAAAGCTTTTTGAATTATCTACGTAGTGAGTACAAATAAGAATATTTAAAAAATATATATATTTTTTTTATCACTATCAAATTTGGTGTTAGTTAAAAGAATTAAATTCAAGCATGTGCATCGCACATGTGATCTTACTACTTATTATTATATATATTATAATAAAGAAAAGACCATTTTTTGGTGAAGCCTTTTTTTGGGTTGGTCACAAAAAGACAAAATAGTTTGGTGTCACCCTGATATTACTAATATAACCTTAAATATCAACCACTACTATACATATGTATTCAAGGGTGAAAAAAAAACCCTTTTCGGTGAAGCCTTTTTTTTTTTGTTGGTTACAAAAAGATAATATAGCTTGGTGTCACCTTCATATTACTAATATGACTTTAAATATCAACCACTACTATACATATGTATTCAAGGGTGAAAATATACATTGGAATCAATGTTTGTATATTCACAGGGATGCCATTGTTTTAAAATAGATCAAAAATTTAAAACTTAGATATCTTTCAAAATACACACTTACAAAATTAGTATATTTGGAAAGCTCTTCGAATTATCTACGTAATGAGTACAAATAAAGACAATATTGGTGGACTCGTGACCTCCTGGGAAGTTGTCTTTGGCTGACAACAATGGTGCCGGTCGAGAACCCTACACTATCGAATGACCATAGCGGTTAAGTAGGGACGCTGTCGGTAGAGGAGCGGGTCATTATATAAGATTTTTTTGGATTATGTATTGTGGGCATATTTAATAAATGAAGTTTTTTTTTTTTTTTTTTGGTTTATAAATTGCATGAGTTATGGTTGATAAAGGCATAAGTTACATGTACGAGACTAGGATATGACCCGTGCCGTAACGGCAGGGGCTTTGTGATGTTGTTATCCCTATATGTTTTCTCAGGTTGTTTATAGCTTTTTTATTTTCCGATTTGATATTTGACAACTTTTTACATTTAAATTCTTTCATTTTCCATCGTTCTGTTCCTTATAAAACATTAAATGGGCATAATCTGAAGCTAATGAAACCACTTTCGAAATCAGTCGTTCAAAATTAACAATTGAAACTATTCCTTATAAAACATTAAATGGGCATAATCTGAAGCTAATGAAACCACTTTCGAAATCAGTCGTTCAAAATTAACAATTGAAACTAAAATTAGTGGATGGTCACGGGAGAGTATCCTCAAATAGGCAAGCTTTCAAAAGGAATATTATGCAATTATATGGAAAAATTAACACTTTTATTACAGTTTTTCTAGCTTTTTTATTTTTCGATTTGATATTTGACATCTGTTTACATTTAAATTCTTTCCTTTTCTATCGTTCGGTTCCTTATAAAACATTAAATGGGCATAATCTGAAGCTAATGAAATCACTTTCGAAACCAGTCGTCCAAAATTAACAATTGAAACTGTTCCTTATAAAACATTAAATGGGCATAATCTGAAGCTAATGAAACCACTTTCGAAATCAGTCGTTCAAAATTATCAATTGAAACTAAAATTAGTGGATGGTCATGGGAGAGTATCCTCAAATAGGCAAGCTTTCAAAAGGAATATTATGCAATTATATGGAAAAATTTAACACTTTTATTACAGTTTTTCTAGCCAATTCACATTTCTCTAATAGATAAGTAAGTTTCATGCTTCGGGGAAAAAAGAGAGAGGAAAGAAACACTTGAATTTAGTTACTTCAAATCTAATTACCCATAGTCAACTTAAAATGATTACTTAAATGTCTAGTGTTTGTGTAGGTTAACAGTACAACATCACTTGTGCTCTGTCCCACCGACCTTGGTTTGGAATTCTACTTATCAGATCCTTTGTCAGTTTAGTCACCCACCTAAATGCTCTATTGACTTACAGTCTCCCATGAGTCCCATCAGCTCAGAGTATTGTGTTTTTCGTCTAGCTTCCCCAGATTACAGGCAACTACGATTATGCATCTGTTAATTAGGTCAAAAGCAGATGGACCAAAGCGAATTTAAAAAATAACTCAACAATCTAAGCATTATTCCAATGATACAACTTACTCTTCTCACATCAATTGGTGGAATGAAGAACAAACAATTTCTCACTGAAAGTGTAAATACCTCAAACAATTACATAAGCTCCATTTATCTATAACAAAAAAGATCCATATCTAGCAAACTTGGCTCCATAATTCAAAATACCTACATGGAAAGAATAAACAACAAATAAAAAATGTGTGCATGTGCTACATTTCATTTCCTCTGCATTCCCTTCAATTGCTTCATGCCATTTTTGCCATCTTATATCATTCCTTGCAAATAAGCACATATAATGATCTTTAAATACAACACATACTAAATTACTCATCAATACTGAAATGTCAATTACAGCTTTAAATTGGATTGTACACAGTTACAATATTAAACTGGTTTGAGGTAAAAGATCATTCCAAATTGCACCACCTTTTTTTTTTTCTTTTTTTTTTTCCTGCAAGCAACCATGATCGATTTCTTACATAATGCACTTCTTGGATTCTTCACTGTTTTCACCATTACTAACATTAGCTATACATTAACAAAATTGCCCTCTTCATTTTTTACACATATCACTTAACAAAATGAGAATATCTTTTATAATATACATGGGAAAATATTCTGAGAGTCTGCGATGGACATCGTTTAAAGCAAAAATCAAAACCAAAAACATTAACATTTAAATAGCAGGGAAAGGTTTTGAATTTGGATTCATAAATAAAAATTGTATACTCAATCTAGTTACTTGATAACAAAATGCAAACAGGGTAGACGCTTCCCTCAACCTTATTCAGAATAAGCCACAGTTTCAGATACAGTACACCATGAAGGAATGCTCAAATATCAAAATAGAAAGAATAGTATTCGTGTTCTGAATTCATAAATGAGATGTTATACTATTTTTAGTTACTTGATAATACAATACAAACACAGTAAATACCTTACAAATTCATATGCCATTCCAACAACAACTATTGAAGGTAGTGGATAACATGTTTACCTTATGTGGCGTCGTTCTCAGAAGCTCCAGCCTCCATCATCAGCCTCAAATGATTCTTTTAGAGATAATCACAAAAGAATGGTGATATATTGTGGCGTGTTGACATTTGTGTATTTTTCGTCAAAGCCTAGACCTCCACCACTACCGATACCGATACCGCCACCACCACCACCCCCGCAAGCAAGCATAAACGTTCACATTTGTAGAGAAACTTGCATAAATATTACTTAAGATTCGGACTTTGCTTGCCAGCAATGTATTGAGTCAATTGGTAATCGATCGTACATTAGCATATGCACCAAAAAATATTTTAGGCTTATTAGTTTTTGTAAATATATCATTTTGGATTATAAAACTGGCAGGAAAAGCAAGCAGAGTCAATTAATGATTTTACCTTACCACCACTTACTAATCTTGTTCCGGAGATTTAACCGCAGCATGCAGAGTCTTAAGATGTCCTCATTTGGTTTGTTTCAAAAATTCCAAATTCATCAAGATGAGCATCATAATTTATAACACTTCCATAAATGGACCTCCAGTAGTGCGCCCATTATTCTTCCCAGTTACGGAAAGATCGACACCAAAAGTTAAATATAATCCATTGCTGGTATCGATCTGTATAACATAGTTCATTTCTTTCTTTTTTTCATTAATTAATGAATTAATATTCATGCTTACCCTAGGTTGTGGGACGTCACTTTGTTGGTACACTATCTACGGAACATCGATGTTCTGTGATAGAGCCATTTTTGAATACCACTCAGTGTAGGCCTTGACGGCTCCATCACTAGGGCCATTGACATTCCATACCTTATTCCCAATCTGTATGTGGCTAATCATTAGAACCCAAGATATATTATATATATAAGGAAAATATATATATAAGGAATCAAGGAAACCAAATCAAACTTGGGTGAGAGAAATATTCACCTTCCAAACAAATTACTTCTCCGGAGCAATATGATTTCCTCGACAACATAGCCATCACCATTTTGCGGAACCTCGTCCGGAGAATTAGTTTTCCTAGATAATTCGGATATTCCAATGGTGAATGACAGACAAAATTATAAGCAAATAAAAGGATAAGAAATAAAATGGAAAATGAGAATTGGTGAGAGTTATAAGGCTTGCCAATTGTTATTACCCTCTAATAAAAGATTTCCTGCGACCCAAAAAATGCAAATACACTTCCAATAAATTGATCGTACATGAATATGGAAAATGCCTTGAAAATTGAATACATGAGTTTAGTCAGAATGTTTTATGCCCTCGATAAACAACTATTAAGTAAAAGTCTTCCTTATTCCCAAGCTATTAACGACCACTATTTCAATAGAATGCTTTTTAACCTTGTTATCTTTTTGAAAACATAAGCTTCAGGGCCTTATTAACAAATGCAAGTACAGCAAATTGCATCAGAATATCAAAATCCAATCAGAATTACCGACCACATTAGAAAGTTTAGAATAATGCAATAAACGTAAAGTACAATGTACTCCGCAGAACTGAATAGTGGTTGAAGATCACCTTCAAGTTTATTTTTCAATATTGTAATGCCGTTCTGCAAACTCCCGTGCTTGATCTAAAGCAAACTCCCATTTTATACAATTCAGAGGCTCTTATCTACAGCCATGGGAAACGGTGGATCAATGTCATCCCACAAACTAAAAAATAAACGAAATTTGATTTCATATTACATATACACTAATACATTCTGAGAGCAACCACCAAAATGTTAACTAAATTTACAATTTAATAAATTAAAAGGAGTGCAATATTACATATTACCCAATGAAGACTGCAGCAGACTCGCACCAAGTATTTCGTTCCAAACCGAAGTTTATTTAGATACCCCATCCGAAGCATTCAAGAAATCTCATTGTCTGTAAGCATAGTTTTGTCAATAATAACTTAGTGCATTCCTACCGATATAAATACTTCTCAAAGACAAAAGAATATGAACAATGAATTGCAAACTGTACACTGTCAGAAATAAGTAAGTACTGAACTGTGCTTTTAACTAAATTTATGATAAATGTTTGACAAAACTGTGTTCTTAGCTGTACATTTGCATTTGTTTTTAATCTTGTATTTTGTGTTTCAAAATCCAACTAAAGAAATCTTTGGTACTATTGTACATGTATGTTAGACAAATACAAATTTCTTCTTTTCAACAGATCACTTCCATATAAATATGTTATAGATCACTCTGATAAAAATATGTTACAGATCACTGACACCAAATATTACATTGATCAAAAACCAACACAATATGCAAGCAACAACAAATACGAATATAAATTTCTATTTTTACACATATATTAATATTGACACACAATTGAGGGTGATTAACTTTTTTTTTTTGGACCGAGTAGGATGAAAAATTATGATGGGTTCAGGCTTATCTAAAACCCAAACCTATTTGATTATCAGATAGAAGCAGATAAATATTTATATCCACACTCCATAATAACCTAATAACCCAAAGCCTAAACTTAAATCCTAGAAAAAAATCAGTGCATCAAACTGAAAGCTCAAATTATTGAAAAGATAAAAGATCTTCATAGATACGATTTCGAAGAAATTAGGGCTTTATTACAAAGCCGTGAAAAAGATAGCAATGGTTTGAGTTTTGAGTCTACTCATTTTCTTTCGTTACAAATTTTCTATTTTATAGTGGGAAGAAGAAAAAACCCGAAGAACTAACTGTTTGTTTCTTCTCATGTATTGATCATGAACAACTGGTAAGACGAAAAAGTCGATACTGAATTCTCTCACAATAATAATTCCCCAACACCACCAGCAATTGAAATTTCGTTCTCCTCTAATTGATTGGAAACCTCTCTAGGCACCTGAACTGCGAAATATCTAGGCATCTGAACTGCGAAATATTTATTGCAATTGAATTAAGCGTTAAGAAAAAAAGAGAAACTGTTTGGCGTTAAATCATAGTCGGAATGAATGAGATATAGGTTCGCATGCGTAAGTGCACGGCCGATAAGCTGGGATTAGGCTCAATCTTGGCCGTCCTTTATAAGCCCGAAATGTAGATTTCTGTCATTCTTTCGATCTCAACCATTCTTTATGTGTCCAAATTGTGGATATCCGTCAAAAGTGAAAAACACCGTTGTCCCTTATAATATAGATAATTAGTTTCACATCATAACTTGAGATACACATACAAATCATAAGTCAGATAGTTGAAGAGTTTATAGGTTTACTGTACTAAATGGTATCAAGAACAAAGACGTGTCATTACAATAGTATCATAACCAACAACGAATCACCTGGCGAGAGAGTATACTGGACGGTTTAGGGCAGGTACTGGTCTCATAAGCAGCATGGAACGTCTGAGATCTGGGCATATATATTCCAGAACTGGGGATGACTCCAATCCATGGGGGTTCAATTGTAACACCCAAGGCAGTGGTTAGATGAATACAATATATGTAATGATATACCTTAAACTAACATCGAGGCCTTTCAGCATAATAGGCTCCAAAGTTGGCAAAAAACTCTACAATTAAGCGTGGTCGGGCGTAGAGTAATCCAGGGATAGGTGACTTCCTGAAAAATTGTTGTTGGTTGAGTGTAACGGTACCCGTCAAAAAACCCACTTTGCCGAATGATCACAGTAGCTAAGTAGAAACAATATTGATGGAGTTATATCCTCATGGGAAGCTTCTACTGGCTGACCGCAACGATACCCGTCGAGAACCCAACACTGTCGAATGACCGTAATGGACATTAAAGACAATATCGGTGGAGTCATGACCACCTGGGAAGATTATGCTGGCTAAACGCAACGGTATCCGTCGAGAATCCCACAATGCCGAAAGACGGTAGAGGTTATGTAGGGACAATATAAGTAGAGGACCAGGTTATTATATAAGATCTTCTAAAATGTGAATTAGGAGTATATTCAACAGAAGCTTATTCTTGGGTTTGTGAATTAGGGATATATTCAATAGAGGCTTATTTGTGAGTTATAAATGGCATGAATTATGGTTGATAAAAGCATAGGTTATGTATAAGAGATAATCTAACATTGTAACTGGATGATATACATATAAATCATGAATCAGATATGGTCAGAAGAGATTATGGGTTTACTGTAATAGGTTGATATGTATGGGTAATTCAATGTTAATTCCTTCCAGTTTGTTTGCTCAGTAGTTTCAGCATGGGTTAAGTGTTAGGAATCCACGGGCCTAACTAACCTCGAAAATAGGCTTGCAAGGATAGGATTGCCCGAGGCTTATTAAGCACACAATTCCAGTTTGTTTGCTCAGTAGTTTCAACATAGGTTAAGTGTTAGGAATCCACGGGCCTAACTAACCTCGAAAACCGGCTTGCAAGGATAGGATTGCCAGAGGCTTATTAAGCACACAATTCCAGTTTGTTTGCTCAGTAGTTTCAGCATGGATTAAGTGTTAGGAATCCACGGGCCTAACTAACCTCGAAAACCGGCTTGCAAGGAGGATAGGATTTCTCGAGGCTTATTAAGCACACAACCTAGGTTTCCCTAGGCACGGAGTGGTACGATACGACAGAAACCAGGCGTAGGAGGAGTGTTACAAAAACCACAGACACATGGGTAGGGTAGTGTTGAGAGGGGTCCGACTCTGATATCATGTTCTAACTTGGAAAATCGTTTTGCAAAGATAGGATTGCCTGAGGCTTATTAAGCACACAACCTAGGTTGCCCTAGGCGATGTGGGACTATTTAACATTAAGAACCTTGCTTTCAAACATCAAAGGCTCAACTGCTTACTCGTGTTTTATTAATTTATTTTGTAAATTTCGTGTTTTAGTATTATTTGCATCGACTATTGGCAAAATTGATGGATGCAGCTTAAAGTTAAAATACGGGACCATTTAAACCCGTCGTGCTTTTCAAATTAACACACTTGACAAAAATTGCGAAAGAACGTCAAGAAATACATTCATTTCAAATTCTTTTTATCAAGTGCAAGCAACAATTACTGCGAATGGGGAGTTTCAGCAGCGACTAGCTAGGTACGGGTATGCTACGCCAAATACTCATCATACTAGGGTTTATGTTGAGGACCATGTATTTATTAAACTAGTTTTGCTATGAGAAGGTCACAGTGGATTGTGACAAGTTGTGTGAAAATGGGCGACCACAGTTAATGGCTACGCAAGCGTGAAACAAGTGATAAATCCAACACTCACTCATATATGTTTGGCCCTACCAGAAGTTTCGGTGGTTGTGTTGTTGCTATTCAATTGATAAGGACCACACATAGTAATTGCGTATGTATGTTTACCATCGTTCAGGCATTTCCACGATGCTCATGTGTTTTTAAGGAACCCGTAGTTACTTTTTTCCTTTTTGAATGGAATTCAGCCCTCATTCTTACACTATAGCAACATCATTATACCTCTTGTTTGTGAGTCTTTGGATCTTCTGAAAGTTAGGGTTATGTCCAAAATATATTGCAAGAAAATGGATTTTATTTATTTCTTAAATCAGGTACTATTAAGTGGTCGGTAGAAGCATGCCAAAGTGATGGATGGGGCGCATACAATTAGCTTTATAGATTTCACGTGTATGCTTGTTGTTTTCAGTGGTGACACTGATGAGACTGAAAGTTAAGGTCAAGGTTAAAGGGGAGAAAAAAATATAACAAGATCAATCTATCTTTTCTAAAGGCAAACTGGATACTTCGTAATAACAACTACGAGTCCTAGGACTCACCAACCAGTTAGCTAGTCAGCCATATTGATGGTTGAAAACGCGGGTGTATAACAACCACACCCAATATTTTGTTTGGCAATTTGTATGGACTAAACTCCAATATAATTCCGAGAGCACCAACTTAAAAGTGAGACTCAATCAAGAAAGATATCAAAGAGCTTTATCTCTTTCTCAATACAATCAGCAAATCGAACAGATAGAAATCCGTGAGCCTGATTGAAGTGAGAATAACTTGGACGGTACCAAAGACCAATACCCAAGTTTCAATCAAGTTATATCCAACAAACAAGGTCGGATTTATCAACTGTGATTGAACTACGTACAACCTATGATATTTTAATTATATAAACAAATATCATGCGGAAAAGAAATAACACAGACACGAGAAATTTTGTTAACGAGGAAACCGCAAATGCAGAAAAACCCGGGGACCTACTCCAACTTTGAACACCACACTGTATTAAGACGCTACAGACTCTAGCCTACTACAAGTTAACTTCGGACTGAAATGTAGTTGAGCCCTAACCAAGTTTTACACCGATTAACGTACAATCGCTTTCCTTATGCCTCTTGAATCCCATCAGGACTCTGCGCACTTGATTCCCTTAGTTGATCTCACCCACAACTAAGAGTTCCTACGACCCAAAGTCGAAGACTTATAAACAAATCTTTCTCCCACAGATATGTCTATTCTGGTTTTATTTATGTCTTTAGATAAATCAAGGTGAACAGGAAACTCAACTAATAATCCGGTCTTATACTCTCGAAGAGCATCCTAGAAATATTAGTCACCTTACAATAACCCAACTGATTAACATAAGAAGTTATTGCGGAATCACAGGAGTCTGAGACGAAGAAATATTGTGATTACTTATTATATCTTACCTATCAGAGATGAATCTCGAGTAAATCTTAGAGAAGATAAAACTCAATAAGATAGAACAAGTAAGATCAGAATACTCAACTATAGAGAAAATAGTTGGATCTGGCTTCATGAATCCCAAATGAAGTCTTCAAGTCGTTAACCTAATAATAGTTTTGGAAAACCTAGGTTAAAGGAGAATCGACTCTAGTTTGCAACTAGGACACATGGAAGTGTCGGGATTATATTTCTTAGATGCTAGAGTTCTCCCTTATATAGTCTTTCAAATCAAGGTTGCTTACAATCAAAGCTAAGATAGCTTAGTAACAAAGCATTCAATATTCACCGTTAGATGAACTCCATATTTAAGATTCAAGCTAAATCTGCTTAGAAATTAAGCAATCAATCTCCACCGTAGGATGGTATTAGCTTGATACACACAAATAAAATATACCTATATTTAGATATGGATGAACCGTACCTAAACGTGTATACCATGTTGGCTCAATAATAGTTAACCGAAGTTAGCCATATTAACACTTATAACTTAGCCATATTCATCTAACACTTATAGATCAAATATGATGATCAATCAATCATGATAGATAATCAAATGAATCTAAATGTATTTCAAGAGAGTTGTTCAAATGTTTATCATCTTATAGAAATATGTATATGGACCATTTGAAACAAAATCGGTTTGGTTTGTAATTGTACAAGGTACTTATATAAGAACCAATTCATGAACATAATGCCACGGTTTATAAGACTAGTTTACATACCTTAATACATTAAACTTCCATGGACTTTAGTTCGCAAACGAACCTGAGTTCATGAGTATGAATCACACTTTACCGATTTTAGAACTTGACCACTCTGTTCGAAAACTGAGTATGCAAACAAGATTTCCGGACTTTGGCTTTGTCCAGCCGTTCGCAAACAATGTATGTGAAAAACAGTTCTAGACCTGGCCTTGTCTAGCCCGTTCGCAAACAAGGTATGCGAACAATAGTTCCAGACCTTTATAGGTAGACCAGTTCGCAAACAATAGTTCCGACCTGAAATAGACTTACACAATTAGCATACAAAGTATACAACCTGTAATATATCCAGTCATGGTAGTGGTTCTAAAGCTCTCATTTAATCATTGAAACATCCTTGGAAGACAATAATGGTAATCTTCCACATACCACTAGCTTCAAGTTATTTTCAAGTGATTAATCGATCAATACGAAACTTCCTAAGTTGACATCAACTGATTGTCTCACACAAATCATATAAGATGTTCAAGATAATTTTCACATGATCATCTTTGACTTAATATTTAGTTTCCAACAAATAAACTGTCTCCAACTAAACTCGTCAAGTATATGATGAACTTGGCTAAAGCTAAAAGCTTACAACACATATTTTGAGAAATAAATATACGAGATAAACTCGGCTCGAAATATCAAATGTGTATAATGTAAAAGTCTATATAGTTATACGACTTAGTCTCATTAGAAGATATAATAGAATAAACTTCTGAGTGATAGATGAGTTTTAGTCTCCACATACCTTTTGTTGATGAAGTTCCTCCAAGATCTTCAGTAGATCTTCTTCTTCAATTGGTGAACGTCGTGAAGTCTAAAGCTCAACTACACACTTCTATCCTAATCCGAGACATAGCTATAAGTAGACCAGAAATCAAGTATATAGTTTTGATCAACTAAACTTGACAAACAAGCTTGAGATAGCAACGCTTGCGAGTTCGACCGAGCAGTGCTCTAACAATCTCTCCCTTTGTCAATTTTAGTGACAAAACTATCAATACATATGGATTACAAAATAAATAAAACTTTGTACCTTCTCATACATCATGCTTGATTTCCTTGGCTCTTCAACTTCCTTGAATTCTTCGTTACTTCAAGTTCTCTATCGATTCTGAAAGTGTTCGACTCAGCATCATTGTTGTTGAAGATCCGTAGCCATTACAATATGAAAACGAAAGTTCTCAAACATTGTTATACGGTGTCATAGTATCATTATATAGAATCAAAGTCCAATTGCATCACAACTTTGAAATAATACTATGGTGATATGTATCAATCCCTCTTAGTCAATACTTCCATCTTATAATGAAAACCACTCCCCCTTACATAATGATCCGTAAACCATATGTATGTAGTGTGAACTACCAAATAATTCTCCCCCTTTTTGTCAATATAAATTTTCAAAGGTACGAAAACTTTGATTTGTATCCTAAACATCGATATAAATTAATCTCAAAGTCAGTTACGAACTAGAAGATAATTCAATCGATATGACTCAACATAAGAAAATCTTACGGAGTTGATAATGCAGTAATTACACAAGAGTGTGATCACGAGTAGATCAATACTGCTAATAATTCTCACAAATCTTCTTCTATTTTTAGTTCATAAAACTTAATAGATTTAACTTTTGAGCATATATGAGATATCAGTTCAATTCACAAAAAGTAAAGGACACATATATCTCATAAGACTTTGCAATACATTAAACCAATAATGATTAAATACTGCAAGTTCATCTTCCAAAAACTCTATAATTTAAATAAATAAACCTAAAAACATGCAAGATGGAAATCATTGGAAATAACTTGTGTACTCACAATATATGTTATACCAAAACCTAGTTATCCTTCTCGAACACAAGAATAAATTCTCAGAAGAAGTTTCCTAGTAAGAAAACAAAACAAAATAGGCTAGATTTTTCCAGACTCTTCATTGGTATTGAGACCCTTGAATTTGTCATCAACAGTATCCACGAGCTCTTCAGAGAAAATATACTCATTGATAAGATTACAAACATGAGATTTCATGAGAACAAGGTCTACAGAAACCTTTTTCAACTCATTTCGTAACATGTCTAGACCTTTTAGTGTTTCAACCAGTTCCAACTTTGCTTCCTCAAATTGTTTAAGAAAATCATAAACAACATTAGCAAAGGTCATCTCTTCACGCTCAACATCTTGATGATCATAGGCGAAATAAAAATTCACACCTGGAAGATATTCAAATGATTCAACAACTTCGTCATCAACCAGAGTTCTCTTCTTTCCTCTTGTTTCAAAACCACCGCAATAGTTAATAGCTTCTTCCATGCTGTCAAAGGTTCGTGACATAGAAGACATGCTTGGTTGCGGAACTCCTTGGATGAGAATTTCTCAACACAAGTTAGGGTATATAAACAAGTTTGCAAAAAAAAGGTATTCTCTGGGAGAGAGTCGGTTCGTGACCTTTCCTAGAAAATAGGTTTTCTGTACGGAAACTCAAAAAGACGGGTAATTTCTTAAAGTTCGCAAACCAACGTCCATATACTGTTTTAAAACGAAGACTTTTTTTTCGAAATAATAAACACCTTTTAGAGAGCACAAAATATTTTTCAGTACTACAATTTTTCTACCTTTTCTATGATATATATGTTCCTTCTTGACATAAAAATATTCTTAGCTCAATAAACAAGTAAGTTTAGAGCACAAGAGCACTAATATCCATGTAAGGAAATTATCATTGAATGCTTGTCTTTTCTGGAGCAAGACGAACTATAAGCTTAATAATTTTCATATAACACTTTAAGACTTTAATCTTGAGTCACGACCATAGGTTATAGTATGATCAAATATGTCTAGATGTGTTTTTTAGAGAGTTGTTCAAATACTGATTATCTCATAGAAATTATTCTGATGCATCTGAAAATATTCGACAGGGTAAGTACATGTACTTACTTTCAGTTTGTGAGTTATTTTGTCATGGTAAGTGTACCGGGTTTGTATACCCTTAAGACAAAACGAGTTCAAAAGTCCACAAAACTTTTTCGGTATGCATACTAGGTATGTGTTCCATCCTGAGTTCACGAGTCAACAATTTTTTTTAGGTTTGCATACTCGGTATGTGTACCAAAAGTTGTTTCCGAACAATAGCTACGCCAGTACGTGTACTTGGTACACGTACTGCGGCTCCGGGTCTATAACAGTCGCGCCAATATGTAAGCTGGTACATGTACTGTCCTATATCCATATTTACAGTAGTTCTATATCTCTCTAATAATCAATTTGAAACATTCTCGAATAACATCAATGACACATATCACTGTTCCAGACTATCTTCAAATGATTGACTTGAATCATAACTTAGGTCATAAACAATAAATTGTTCTCAACCAAATTCATCAAGTATAAACAAATGTTCTTAAGCTTAGTCAACATATTTTGAGAATAGTTAACAAGATAAACTTGACTCGAAATTTCTGTTGTGCATGTAAAGTCCAATTTAGTCATGCGACATTGTCTGATAGATAGAAAGGTGAAAACTTGAGTAATAAGTGGTTCAGTCTTCACTTACCTTTGTTGATGAAGTTCTCCAAAAGCTTCGATTGATCTTCGCCTTCAAACTGTAGAACACAATGATGTCTGGTACTCAACTACACACTTCTATCATAATCTGAGACTTGACTAAATGTAGACTAGAAATCAAGAAATAGTTTTGATCAACTAAATTTGACAATAAGCTTGAGATAGCAACTCTTGTGAGTTCGACCGAGCAATGTTCTGACAATCTCCCCCTTTGTCAATTTTAGTGACAAAACTATCAATAGATATGGATTTAAAAATAAAGCTTCAAAACTCCAGAATCCATCATGCTTGATTTCCTTGTTTCTCCAACTCGTTGAATTCTTCGTTACTTCAAGTTGCCAATGATTCTGAACGTGTTCAACTCAGCATCGTTGTTGCTGAAGATCCGTAGAGATAACAACTTTGAAAACAAATATTCTCAATCATTGTTATATAGAAACATAGTATTATTATCTTCTCCAAAGTTTAATTGTATCACAACTTCGAAGCAATACTACGGTGATATGTTTCTCCCCCTTCGTCGACACTTGCATCTTTTGCATAATAGGTGAAACCTATAGATGTTGATTCACTCCCCATTACATAATGATCCGTAAACCATACGTATGTAGTGTAAAACTACTAATTAATTCTCTCCCGTTCTGTCAATAAAAATTGGCAAAGGTACGAAAACTATGGGATCGTAATGAATTCAAACAAAAAATGCTTCAAGACTTAAAGGAAACACATATCAACTTTTAATTTAGATGGTATCACAGAGTATAAAATACTTAGCGTCTCATTTAGGAGATTTAAGATACAATCATCCCCTTTGTAATCCACATCCACTCTCCCCCACAAGGATATAACAATTAAGCACAAATTCAATAAAGAACTCTCCCCCGTTTGATATCATTCCCAAGAGAACAACATGAGTGACCTTACTTTAATGAAAAAGAAGGATTTTGTCGGACATTAACAAATCACATGGATTTGTATCCTAAACATCGACATAAATTAATCTCAATGCCAGTTACGAACTAGAAGATAATTCAATTGATATGACTCAACATAAGAAAATCTTATAGAGTTGATAAACAGTAATTACACAAGAATGTGATCACGAGTAGATCAATACTGCTACAAATTCTCACAAAGCTTGTTCTATTTTTAGTTCATAAAACTTAATAGATTTAACTTTTGAGCATATATGAGATATCAGTTCAATTCACAAAAAGTAAAGGACACATATATCTCATAAGACTTTGCAATACATTAAACCAATAATGATTAAATACTGCAAGTTCATCTTCCAAAAAATCTATAATTTAAATAAATAAACCTAAAATCGTTGGAAATAGCTTGTGTACTCACAATATATGTTATACCAAACCCTAGTTATCCTTCTTGAACACAAGAATAAATTCTCACAAGAAGTTATCCTTCGTGTCATCAAATCAATATTTATACATGGCTTGTCATCAAATCAGATGGGAACTTCTTGTAATCATTAATCCTTCTTTTATCTCCGAGCAAGATGAGACTCTACTATCTGTGTGGATGATTTCGTGTACTTTGATGTACTATTCATGTATCTTTGGGTATGATGTATTTGTTGTGTATGTATGTATGACGTTTTCTATGAATATGTTTGTCTGTGATATGCGTTGTAATATTTCCTCGCAAGGAGTGTCTGTGTTTTCCCCATGTCTCCTTGCTAAGTTAAGTAAGGCGGATGCCCTTCTGTTTTAATATTATATATACTATTTTATTTTTGGGGAAATCACTCGTGTGCATATTATGTTTGTTTGACTAAATTTCTGGTCTTGATGGTAATTATTAGAGCACTGCTCGGTCGAACTCGCAAGCGTTGTTATCTCAAGCTTGTTTGTCAAGTTTCGGTGATCAAAACAATAAGTCTTGATTTCTAGTTTACTTATAGCTATGTGTCGGAGTAAAATAGAATGTGTAGTTGAGCTTTAGACTTCACTGCGTTCATCGATTGAAGACGAAGATCTAATGAGGAGAGCTTGGAGGAACTTCATCAACAAAAGGAATGTGTAGACTAAAACTTATCTATCACTCAGAAGTCTATTTTATTCCATCTCCTATTGAGACTAAGTCATATAGCTATATAGACTTTTACATTATACACATTTGATATTTCGAGCTGAGTTTAACTCGCTTATATCTTTCTCGAAATATATGTTGGAAGATTTTTGCATTAGCTACGTTCATCGTTATTCTTGACGAGTTTAGTTGGAAACAATTTATTTGTTGGAAACTAAATAATGAGTCAAAATATGATCATGTGAAAATTGCCTTGAAACATCTTACATGATTTGTGTGAGACAGTCATTTAATGTCGACTCGGAATGTTTCGTATTGATCATTCAATCACTTGAAAATTACTTATAAGCTAATAGTTTGTGTGAGACAGCTATTGTCGTCTTCTAAGGATATTTCAATGATTGAAATGTGAGTTTAGAACAATTAACCATTGTCTAGATATAACACAGTATGCATACCGGTATGCAAACTATTGTAGTATGATTCAGGTCCGGAAACCAAGTTTGCATACCAGTATGCGAACGGTTATAACTGTTAAAGTCCGGGAACCAAGTACGCATACCAGTATGGAAACGGTTTTACCTGAGTTAGGTCCGGAACGACAGTGTGCGTACCCGTTTGTGAACTATCAGACAAGATCAAAGTCAGGAACTTAAGTTTACGTACCCATTTGCAAACTGAGATTGTTTAAGTTCTAAAATCGGTTTAATATGATTTCATACTCATGAACAAATACATTTATATATTAAGGAATGCAATCTTTGCAAACCGTGGCAAAATGTTCATGAATTTATTCTCTTGAATCAAACCCAATTTTGTTTCAATTGTGTCTTGTATACTTCTATGAGAATATAAACAATTGAACAACTCTATGAGTAACACAATTAGATTCATTTGATCTAGAAGTGTCAGATGAATGTGGTTAATACAAAAGTGTTCATATGGCTAACTTCGGTTAACTGTTATTGAGCCAACTCAATATACACGTTTAGGTATGGTTACCCATATATAAATGAAAGTATATTTCATTTGTGTGTAACAAGCTAAGACCATCTAACGGTGGAGAGATATTGCTTTGGTTTTAAGAAAACTTAGCTTGAATCTTAAATCAGGTTTTCATCTAACGGTGAATATTGATTGCTTTGTTTTAAAGCTATCAAACCCTGATTTGAAAATTATATAAGGGAGAAAGCCTAATCCCCACATTTTCTGTGTGATACTAGTTGCGACTAGAGTCGATTCTCCTTTAACCTAGGTTTTCCTAAAACCATTATAGGTTAACGACTTAAAGACTTCATTGGGATTCTGAAGCCAGACCCAACTATTTTCTCTATAGTTGCGTGTCTTGATATTACTTGTTCTATCGTATTGAGTACTATCTTCTCTAAGATTGGCTCGAGATTTATTTCCGATAGGTAAGATATAAAAAGTAATCACAAAGCTCTTCGTCTCATTCTTTGTGATTCCACAATAACTTGTTCTACTACCATATAGTTAAGTTATTGTGAGGTGATTGATATTTCTAGGCTGTTATTCGGGAATATAAAACCGGATTATCAATTGGTTCCTATTCACCTTGATTTATCAAAAGACAGAACAAAAACTTAATAGGTACTTCTGTGGGAGACATATTTATCTATCAGGATAGACTTTTTTATGGGAGACAAATTTGTTTATAAAGTCTTCGACTTTGGGTCGTAGCAACTCTTAGTTGTGGGTGAGATCAGCTAAGGGAATCAAGTGTGTAGAGTCCTGCTGGGATTCAGAGGCATAAGGAACGCGACTGTACCTTAATCGGTGTGAGACTTGGTTAGTGCTCAACTACATTCTAGTCCGAAGTTAACTTGTAGTAGGCTAGTGTCTTTATCAGCTTAATACAGTGTGGTGTTCAAATCTGGACTAGTTCCCAGGGTTTTTCTGCATTTATAGTTTCCTCGTTAACAAATTTTCTGGTGTCTGTGTTATTTCTTTTCCACATTATATTTGTCTATATAATTTAAATATCACAGGTTGTGCGTAGTTCAATCAATTGGTAAATCCAACCTTTGGTTGTTGATTGAAATTGATTGACACTTGAACATTGGTATTTGGTACCGTTCAAGTTGTTTCTCATTATAATCAGGCTCATGGATTCCTATCTGTTTGGTTTGCTGATTACATTGAGAAACAGAGATATAACTCTTTGATATCTTCCCTTTATTTAATCTGACTGTCTAGTTGATTCTCTTGGAATATATTGGAGTTAGTCCATACAGATTGCCGAACGAAATATTGGGTGTGGTTGTTAGACCCCCGCCTTTTCAATTAGTATCAGAGCAGGCAAACACGTTTCAGATCTCATAAGTTTGTGTTTGTAGCAATCTTATTCTATGGCAAACACATCAACATAGACAAAAGTTCTGTTTCTATGAAATCTATCAAAGAGAAAGACTTGTCGATCTCGTATATAGATGAACATTATGTTCCCACGAAACAGACAAGTATTAATATGTGTTACCATGATTATCTTACTGACGAGTCTGACTCTGAAGTAGAAAGGGAAGCAACCCAAGAGAGTGCTGAAAAAACGGGGGTCTAACAACCACACCCAATATTTCGCTTAGCAATCTGTATGGATATACTTTTAAGAGAATCAACTAGACAGTCAGACTCAATCTTAAGAAAAGTACATCAAAGAGTTATATCTCAATTTCTCAATTCTATCCGTAATCAAACAAATAGGAATTTGCGAGCTCGATTGAATATAAGAAATAACTTGGATGGTATCAAAAACCAATATCCAAGTGTCAATCAATTTAATCAACAACCAAAGGTTGGATTCACAATTGATTGAACTTACGCACAACCTATGATATTTCAATTATATAAACAAATATAATGCGGAAAAGAAATAACACAGACACCAGAAATTTTGTTAACGAGGAAACCGCAAATGCAGAAAACCCCCGGGACCTAGTCCAGATTTGAACACCACATTGTATTAAGCCGCTACAGATACTTGCCTACTCCAAGTAAACTTCTGACTGGAATATAGTTGATCCTTAACCAATCTCACACTGATCAAGGTACAGTTGCGCTCCTTACGTCTCTGAATCCCAGCATGACTCTACGCGCTTGATTCCCTTAGCTGATCTCACCCACAACTAAGAGTTTCTACGACCCAAAGTCGAAGACTTGATAAACCAATATGTCTCACATAGAAAAGTATATTGAATAGATATATCTGTCTCCCACACATAAACCTATGAGTTTTATTCTGTCTTTTGATAAATCAAGGTGAACAGGAACCAATTGATATACCGGACTTATATTACCGAAGAACAACCTAGAAATATCAATCACCTCACAATAATCTTAATCGTATGGTAGCGAAACAAGATACTGTGGAATCCACAAACGATGAGACGAAGATGTTTATGACTACTTTTTATCTTGCCTATCGGAAATTAAATCTCGAGCAAATCTTAGAAAAGATAGTACTCAATCACGATAGAAAACAACAAGGTCAGAACACACAACTACAGAGAAAATAGTTGGGTCTGGCTTAACAATCCCAATGAAGTCTTCAAGTCGTTAACCTACAGGGTTTTGTGAAAAACCTAAGGTTAAAGGAGAATCGACTCTAGTCGAAACTAGTATCACACAGGAGGTGTGGGGATCAGGTTTCCCAGTTGCTAGAGTTCTCCTTTATATAGTCTTCAAATCAGGGTTTGCAATCAATGTTACCTTGGTAACAAAGCATTCAATATTCACCGTTAAATGAAAACTTGATTAGACTCAAGCTAATATCTTTCAACCGTTAGATCGAACATAGCTTGTTACACACAAATGAAAAGTGACTTCATTTAGATATGAGTAACCATACCTAAACGTGTGCACCTTTGTTGGCTCAACAATAGTTAACCGAGGTTAGCCATATGAACACTTTCATATCAACTTTATTCATCTTAACCATAACTAGTTCAAATGACTCAAATAAAACTAGTTCTAGAGTTATTCAATTGTTTATATTCTCATAGAGTATACAAGACACAATTGAAGCAAAATCGATTTTGATTCACTCGAATCAAGTCATGAACATTATAGCTACGGTTTGCAAAAGATTGCATTCCTTATTATATAAATATATTAGTTCATGAACAAACCGATTTTAGAACATAACCCACTCAAGTATGTAAACGGGTACGCATACTTAAATGGCCGGACTAAGTTTGGGTTCTCCATTACGCGAACTGGTACGCATACCACAAACTCAGTTAAAGTCCCGGAACTTGAACCTCATGCCAGTACGCGTACCGGTATGCGTACTTGGTTCCCGGACCTTGACTAAACCAAACAGTACGCATACGGGTATGCATACCATGGTTCCCGGACTTGGATTACACATATGCAAGTACGCATACTGTGCTTAAATCCAATTGTTCTAAACTCTCATTTCAACCATTGAAACATTTTCGGAAGACAACAATAGCTGTCTCACACAAACTATTATCTTCAAAGCATTTTTCAAGTGATCGAATGAACAATACGAAACATTCCGAGTCTACATCAAATGACTGTCTCACACAAATCATGTAAGATGTTACCAGGCGATTTTTACATGATCATCTTTTGACTTTCGTCAAGTATATAAGATGAACTTGGTTAAAGTGAAAGCTTACCAACACATATTTCGAGAAATATGTAAGCGAGTTAAACTCAACTCGAAATATCAAATGTGTATAATTGAAGTCTATATGGCTATACGACTTTTGTCTCAAATAGGAGATAGAGTAGATAGAATTTTGGGTGATAGATGAGTTCAAGTCTCCACATACCTTTTGTTGATGAAGTTCTACAAGCTCTCCTTAGTAGTTCTTCGTCTTCAATCGATGAACGCCGTGAAGTCTAATGCTCAACTACACTTTCTATCCTAATCCGAGACTTAGCTATAAGTAGACTAGAAATCAAGACTTATAGTTTTTGCAACTAAACTTGACAACAAGCTTGAGATAGCAACGCTTGCGACTTCGACCAAGCAGTGTTCTAACAAGTGCAGCGATTCTAAAACTTGTTAGAATCCAGGCAGTTGAAATCAATAGGCTAAAACACAATGTCAATATGATGATTGGTATGGTAAAAGATCGTGATTCCCAATTAAGGGTTCTTCGTGAGGAAAATGCTTTAGTTTGTTCATCAGGAATCTTACTCGAGGCTAAACTCAAGGAAGATGCCCTGGAAATAGAACGTCTATTGAGTAATCTTTATATTCAATGTAAAGGATGCTTTATGGAGTCCACTATACCAATTGCTTCTGACTCAACAGTGATGTTAGAAAATATGACTACATGTAATCATGTTTCTCTAATGAAACCTGCTTCAGAAGCTAAATTGCAAACCCTTCCATCTGCTAGTGAGTAAGATGTTCTAATGATCAGGTATACTTATCGGCAAAATGTTCTCTGTTTAGTTGAGCTATTTTCTTCTCGTTCTTAGCTGAACTATTGTTTACAGACAATGCTGCATAAGTACTTAAAAAAATTATTTTTTGGTTGAATTTTTTAGTTGTTTTTGTGCTACTCTTGTGTTCTAAATTTTTCTCTTTTGAGAACATAAAATTTATCGAGCCAAGATGTGTGAAAGAAAATTTTCACATAGCAAAATTTTGTTGTGTTCCTTTTCCTGTGAAAGGAATGTCAATTTTTTTTTTGGTTCCCTCTTATGGGTTAGGTTTTTGTTCATACGGGTACACTTGTGTTATGTCACGAACCGACTATAAAAAACCCTGAAAATTACATTCCCTAAGAAACCATTTAAATACCAATCCTATTGAGTCATGTACGCATACTCTAGGTTATTTTCTTTTTGTCAAGGATGTCATCACCTTCTCGCACTTTTGAAAGAGGTTTTCTTGATAAGGGTATTGGTTTCGGGTCCAAAGGGAAGAAGAAAAGCATCCTAGTAGAAGTTGATGATATCAAATATAAAAATCCTGATGATTATTCTGATGTCTCATGATACTATGCATATTCTCATCAAGATGTAGAGAATGATGAGATGGTTTCGGCCGAAGTGGTTCATGATTTTCTTAAATACTTTGAGGAAGCAAAACTGTAGCTCGTTGATACTATGAAGGGTCTCGATGTGTTACGAACTGAGTTGAAAAAGGTTAACTCTGACCTTGTTCTCATGAACACACATGTTAAAGATCTTCTCAATGAGGATATCTTCTCCGAAGAAGCAGTGGATGCTGTCAATCACAAGCTCAAAGGTCTCAAGACTCGTGAGGGTTCCGGAAGTGTTCTTTAAACTCCAGTTTGAGTGTTCTTTTTGGTTTTTAGGAGTTGTTTTATTTTGTCTAGGAAACTTCTTATGAGAATTTATTCTTGTATTTTAAGAAGGATAACTAGGGTTTGGAATACCAAATATTGTGATTACACATTGCTATTGCCAATGATTTTCATCTTGCAATGTTTTAGATTTATTTATTTAAATTCTAAGTTATTTGGAAGATGATTTTGCAGTATTAATCTTTATTGGTTTTATATATTGCAAAAATATTATGGGATATGTGTAATTACGTCCGTGAACTATGATTATGTCATATATGTCAAAAGTTAAGTCTATTATGTCTTTATGCATATTAATAAAAGATAGAATGAACTTTTGAATATTCCGCAGTATTGATCTTTCCCTTATCCACTTATATGGGAAAGTACTGTATGGCTCCGTAAGTTTTATTATGTTGAGCATTTCCGATTAAATTAATCATTAAGGTTCTCTTGTGGTTAATTTATTTGAGTCTTCTGGATACAAATTCATGTTTCATGTGATTTGTTAATGTCCAAAGCAATCCTTCTTTTCTCGTAAAAGTAAGGTTGCTCTTGTTGTTCGTTCGGGAATGACATTTTATAGGGGGAGAGTTCTTAATTGAACAGGTGCTTAATTGCCAAATCTTTGTGGGGAGTGGAATATTGTAGGAGTTATCTTGTATCTTTATAAACTCCTTGATGAATACACTAAGTTTCGACTATGTGAAATCATCGAAACCAAGTTGATATGTTTTCTTTTAGTCATGAATAATCTCTTTGATAATTTCATTATAATCCCGCTAGTTTTCGTACCTTTGCAAATTTATATTGACAAAAGGGGGGAGAATTATTTTGTAGTTCACACTATATACATATGGTTTACGGATCATTATGTAAAGGGGAGTGGTTTTCATTGTGAGATGAAGTATTGACTAAGGGGGAGTGATACATATCACCGTAGTATTATTGTCAAAGTTGTGATACAATAATAATACTATGACACTGTATAACATTAATTGAGAATATCTGTTTTCAAAAGATAAGCGTTATACTTCGTATTCTAATTCCTTAACACTATGATCATGTGATCATGTCTCACTACTAGAGTATAATCATTCACAGCTTCACAGTTATGTTTTCAATATAGCACGACTTGAAAGATACGTTAGGAATGAAACAGTTCAAGTCAAATATTACTAACCTCAATAGGAAGGATGATGTCGTAGTTGTAGCTTGTTACTTCTTCACATTCTTCAGGTCTTCGAGTAATACTTGTATGTCTCATAATCCTAGAATTTCTAGTCTAACCTATACGAAGTTGTCTCTAGTACATAATCAAGCGACTCTTAGATGAGTTTTGATTCACTAAAATATGACAACCAAACTTGACATACCAACGCTTGGTGGGTTCAACCGAGCTATGCTCTAACAATATCCCCCTTTGTCAATTTTAGTGACGAAACTCTTAATACATATGGATAAACAAATTACAAGAATTCATTACACATACGCTTGATTCCAAGTTTCAACAACACAATAACCTGCATATATTCAATCCATAAATGCTGCTATTGACATTTGAATAAAAAAGCGAATACCCCCCCTAAAGGCAAGATAGGTAGATTTTCAATTCGAACATCTTTGTTATTCCCTTTTGTAGCCAAGATAACTAAAATAGCAATATGATATGTTGCTCCCCCTTAGTCAATGCTTTACTCTTTCGTTAGATATAACATTTAAGCACAATTGTCCTTTCCTTAGTGATTACAAATCACTTGTTTACTCCATATATTTCTCCCCCTTTTGTCACAAAATGACAAAGGTTCGAGCAAATAAAGGTCAAACCGAAAGGATCTTACAAATCTAAAAGACTTGTACAACCTATAAGAGTTAAGCACGAAGGTTTCACATACCATTTTAGATAACCAATAACGAAACCAAAATTACAAGTAATTTGGTTTTAATATCTTATCAAGGAAACAATTGCCCGAAGCAATTTTCCCTAATAGTTTACCAAATTGACTAAGAAACTTAGTTCCCTTGCTAAACCGATTGCACAAATACAATCGCTTATTTCGATAAGACAAAAATAAGAATTAACTTTATTTTTCTCACCAGGTTCTAATTATTCAGACAATAACTTAAACCTTTCACTTTAGACAAGACAAGTACTAGGTTAGTTAACTAGTATTTCTTGTCAAGGTTTTCGATTAGACTTGAATAACCGAATCCTTCAATTTGATAGTCTAACTAAGATCATAATTAACTTAGTTTCTCTTATCCGTAATCGAATTGGACTAAACAAATGATCCCGTATTTTGTTAATCCATAAACAATACATACAAACCAAATAAATTGACTTGCACAATTATTTCTCTTAACCGGAAGTAATTGAAACACATATAGACATTATAGCACCGCAATTGCACCGAAATTTCGTTAAGCAAAAACACTTGATACCAAACAATAAATAATATATCAAACAATAAGCCAAATAAATTGACACAGTTTTTCTTAACCGGAAACAATTGAATCACACACACACACACATCCATACACACATCATGGAATAAATATCAATTGTACCGAAATTTTGTTAAGCAAAAGCAAAATATATGCAATATAAGCAGGCTTTTCTAAAACAGGAAAATGATTAACTAACTAATTCGTTATCTCAGATTCCGCATCCTCTTATCCCCAAAAAGATATATCATTAAGCGCAAGTTCAAATTAGAACTCTCCCCCATTATGTTGTAATTCTCTCGCAAGAACAAAAGAACAACAACAATGAGCAACCTTTACCAGAGAAAGGTTGAATCGGTTTTAACTAATGCGTGCCAATAGCAAAAGTTGAAAACCCGAAACACATATGTTTATGCTAAACACAACTCATGTAAATACAAATTGATTCAACACATTGTGACTTTTTACATATGAGTCTCAATCGGAACACCTTATGATCCTTTGATAAAGCCTACCAACATGGGCTAGAACTTAATACTGCTAAATCAAAAATCCACACAAACCATAAGGGTTCACATCATATGAGATCGAATATTAAGGTTATGAAAACCTAAATCAGACATCCCATAAACACATTGCAATAATATAAAACGTTCAAGCACAGGCTATGTAATCGGAAAAACTATCACAAGAAAAATTATAAAATAATAAATTTATTAATAATATAATAGATAGTTTTATTCAACAATAGACTTTATACAATAATTGAAATAAATCAAATACTGATATCTATCTTTCTTTGATTAAGTATTACAGCATATAACTTAATCTCTAGTGGTGCTCTTATTGTTTACTGAAGTTTCATCAGTGTTCAAACTCTTGAAACATGTTTCGAGAGATTGTCTGCAACCACTTCCTGCTTCTCAAGTTTTTCAACTCGAACCTTCAAATTAGCTAGATCAGCTTTAGTTTCCTCAATCCTATCCTTGAGCCAATCTTGATGTCGAACCGTCATTATGAGATTGGTTCTTAATTCTTCAAAACCTTGGATATACTCAATCATGCTATCAGAACGTATCCACTTGGTCTTTGTTGGATCTTGAAGGTTGTCAGCCAACATACATGACTCATCTTGAGATCCAGTAGAACTATCAGAATCATAATCAGACATGATTTTTGATATGATTTTCTTCTTCCATTCTGTATTGATTCCTTGACAATCCTTAACCTTTTGAGCTTCCTCCTTATTGACTTTTGTAACACTGCGAGTTATTGGAGGCATGCTCAGGTATTTCAATAAGGATTAATCAGGGTTTCTTAATACAGGCAAGAGATTGTTTCTCTTAAGAAGAGACAACTTTCGGACCGAAAATACTTAGGAAATTCCGAAAATATACACAAAATATTTTTTTTTCCCTATGTCCGAACTTCTCATGCAGGAAGGTTTATTAAAATTCGAAAATTTCAAATAAAACCTATTTTATGAAGATCATGGTAAACATGAACAAATTTTAGACAAAAATGGATTCGCAGTTGTCTAGAGATTGTCACATATTTTTCCTGATACAAAACACAAATTTAAAAATTGTGCTATTTTTTTATGTGCTTCTCATCCCAAAAGTTATGAGCACGAACTAGGATGAGAGTGCACAATCTCCATACAACTAGGTTGCATCGGAGTAAGCCTTTTCTTGCTTACAGCGAGTATCAGAAACATAGTTCATGTTTCTCTTTGGAAATTTCTTCCCAAAGTATTTTCTCCCAAGAAGATGATCCTTCCTTGATCTAAAGGTATGATCATGTGGAGAAACAGTACTGATGTGAGAATTTTCAGAGATAGATAAATCTCTCTTAATTGTGTCAATGAGATTTTCATAAGATTTTCTCATTCTAAGGATTTCCTTATGATGTACATCAGTATGATTATCTGAAACAATTATCGGAAATTCCAGATTGTTTCCTTTGACAGAGATTCTTTCTTTCCCTTTCTCTTGGAATCGTTCTTCATGTAAACCGGGACTGTTTCGCCATGAGTGAGGAGGAACCTTTTTCCATAAGCGATTATCAACTCTTACTCCTGATTCTTTTGAGTTGCATTTGCCGGGTTGAGATATATTTTGTCTTTCTACTGAGGAATGATCTTTCAGTTTTCTAAGACAAGAAACTTCTTTCAATACTTTTACTACTGTATTTTGAAGAAGTATAAGTTTCTTGTCAAGTGACTGAAAGTTGTATTCCTTAAGTTCATTTTAATGAAATCGGTTCAAAGTTTCCTTTGGACAAAATTTCCTTTGATTATCAGTAGATGTAGAAGATGGTTTATCATTCTTTTCTGACTTGATGTAGTTAGGTAGACTACCATCATCATGATCCGTTTCAAATGTGATCAAACAGGTTCTGTTATTACAATCTCTAAAAGTCGAACAAGGACTTTTGGTTTCTTCATTAGAAGAAATTATAACAGAATCATTAGTAAGAGTCATAGGATGAGTCTCTTGATCTTGAGTAAGAGATTTACCAAGTGCTTCTAATTTCACAGTGAGATCCATATTCTCTTTGGCTAGAATATTTAGTTGAATGTCTTTTTCTCTGATCTCGTGCTTAAGAAGATTAGATTCTGTCTTTAATATTAACATCCGTATAGACAGAGATCTTATTGGCTTTAGGAGTTTTACCAACTCTTTATCAGAATCTTCTTTATCACCTCCTAAACGAGCTCAAAACATAAATATTCCCTCGCATGAAGATAGGAAATTCTTTTATGATAAGAATGGAGGGGCGGATCATCAAAATCCGAGTTTGTATGAGAATTCTACAACTGTTTTAGTGAGGGTCTCACATCTGAATTTTCTGATTACGAAATTTCATGAATTAACACAAACTTCTGCAAATCATCTCAGCCATCCAACTTGGCTAGCCAATTTAACCGGTTTAGATTTAATTTGGGCCAACCAATAAGATGTCAAAATGGCTACCAGCCATCATTCTCCTATAGGGACCGACCACCACATCTTTAATGTACATGGATAGCTTCTGGCAGCATCTCAAATATGACCGCCCGCCGCCTAGCTTGCCCGTGATTGGTCAAAATAATTAGGCCTTGCAAGAAAGACCCACTCAACAACTTGCTACATATTTTTTACGAAAATACTCAAGACATCATGTCACAAACTGGAAGATGTTCATCAGGGTATTGGTCTGGCCGTTTACAGCATGCGGCGTGCAACACGCCTATTATGAGAAAGTGTCATGGAAGGCAGACGGTTGATAGCATTAAATGAGTAGTGGGTGTAAAGATGACCGGTCTTTCATTCATGACAGGGACATGGTTTTCACCACTTTTACATGATCCCCACTTCTCCACTACTTAACTACCTCCACTTCCTACGAGATCAGTGTGTTCAATTATGACTTGTATAAATAGGTTTTCTATATATTTCAACCAACAACAGTTTTGGTTATCAACACAAGTATGCAGAAAACATAAAAAGAACTTATAACTTACATTCTGCAAGCAAGTTCCATATTCTGATACAAGTCATAAACAGCCACACCTTCAGAGTTAACAATTCTGATCTCAACACCTTCTTCGCTTCCCTCCCTAAGATCAACCCTTCTCCTTCATTTTTTGACCAAAGCAAGAATGGAACGGCCATTTCTTGGTTTAGGCCAGGATTGTAAAGATTGATCTCTCGAATCTAAAGTACTCCCGTGCAGTGGATTTGTTTAGGGTTTAGATTCGTTTCTCGGCGGCACACCCAAATTTACCATTTTCAGGAGAATCAGTTTTTACCCCAAAAAAAATGGCGACCACAGTGGGAGATTAATCTCTCGGTTGCGAAATCAGTTTCTCAATTTTCATTCCAGTTTTCTCAATTTCAATATGGTGGATCTTAGGTCTGGGTCAGTTACCAATCCTGATGCTGCTGGCGCTGATAATACTCCGGGTGCCACTGTTTCCACTGCTAACACCAATGTACCGCCTGCCAGCACAGTCAACACCAACAGCGTTGGAAGCATCCCATCTAGCATGACACCTCCATCACCATAGCCAGAGCCGCTGCTGCTCCTAATATTTTTTCGAGCATGACACCCAATCGTCACCAGAGCTGCTACCACTTCTTCGTTAGTTCGGGAGACTAGAGGAGCCAGAGAAAACCAACCTCCCATTACCATTGTCGATTTAATGGAGAGACAAGAAATTCTTGCCAAAGCTCAGACGGACATGGCTATAACTGAGAAGGAGGTACTAACTTTTCTCAAGACATTAACGGAAAGATTACCACCAGAACCGTGTCAACCCCAAGAGGAGCAGACAAGGAATGCGTTCACTACTCCTGGCGCAAGCACTTCAACCAGCCGTGCCTTTATTGATGAAGAAGCTCGCGTTGCTCCTGAACGTCCATCAGAGAGGAATCAACAATCAAATTTTATCACACGTGAGGACTTGGAACGACTTCTCCAGAATCGAGGCAAAGAAAATCTAGCTACCATTCACCAACACCAACCTCCTTACCCTCCTGATGTATAAAGAGTTCCTCTTCCAAGAGGATATTCCTCTCCTCAATTCTCCCTTTGTGGCAGTACTGGTAACGCTCGTGAACACGTCTCTCGTTTTTTGAAATCACTAGGAGAACATGAATACAACCACGTCCTCTGCCTGAAAGAGTTCTCAAAATCACTCACTGGGAGAGCATACACCTGGTATAATAACATTGCACCAAACAGCATAACCAATTGGTTTGAGATGGTTACCGCTTTCTATAAGAAATTTATCTTTGTGTCTGAGCAAATCACTCTATCAGACTTGGAAAGAATATTTCAGCGAAATAATGAGCATCTGAATGATTATGTCAAGAGATTCAGAATTCAGGCACTGGATTTTCACGATCCAAATGACTGAACAACAATTGGTGGAGTTATGCATTAATGGTATGGTACCCGTCTATCGTGCTTTACTGGAAAACCTGCGGTTCCAAACATTTTCTGAACTCCATGAAGCTGCGAAGCGGTCGTCTACAACAGCACCATCCTTGCTAGAAAGAACCAGACCACCAGGAATGAAGATAAATGCTAGACTCGAGGAAGCATACGTTTCGTCAACAAACAATACAATACTCAACCCTCTGTAAGTGTGTTGGGTGAAGGAGGAAAGAGAAAGGCTCTAGCACAACAAACAACTCAACCCCGGAAGGATGTGACTAAAACTCCTGCACAGCAGCAAGAAACTGGAGAGGCTGCTCCAAACTTCCCATTTCCAATCGAAGAGGTAATCGAGCTCCTGGAGGCATGGATTCGAGATGATTCTACCAAGCTACCTCCTATCAGACGTCCACCAACCGAAAAAGAAATGGAAGACCCAAAGTACTGTCATTACCATGGGTTCGTCAATCACCCCACTAATGATTGCAACGAATTGAAGCGCATTTTCAAATAGAAAGTGGATGCAGGGGAGCTTCAACTGGGCACTGAGGGAGTTCACATAGATCCTATTCCTGTTAGGAGCTGCATGCTTTCTGGGAACTCCATCCACAAAACCTTGAAGTCTATGATGAAACATTTATGTGAGATTCTCTATTTCGCGCAGCGTCAAGACATATTTGCATCCCTCAACCGTGTTGAATCAGGCAAGCGGCTGTCTTCAGTCGGAGAAGCTGCTCCCAAATCCCAACCTCTCCTGAAGGTACGACTGGTAAATGTAACAGGGGACTCCTAACCATTGCTTATCTGAAAGGTGTCGAGTCCGATAACATGTTGATTGATGCGGTCTATGACTTCAACATTGTCACCATCAAGACTCGTGGAAGCATACGTCTCATCAACGAGCGATACAACCTTCAACCTTCTGCGAGTAGTTTCACTAAAGGAGCAAGAGGAAAACCACCATTTCAGAGATGCAACCTGCGCGGCGTTCCCACCACCATATCTAACTCCACTCCAGTACCGCAGGCGTGGCTGCCTCAGTAAGAATTACTAGAGAAACACTTTTAGAATTTACTCTGATATGAAAGAAATGGTTGAACTACTGGAGGAGATTGCACTTGGGGACTGAAGGGGTACACATAGAATCTCTCCATGTCAGGCGAAGATGATAAAGGAAAAAGAATGTGGCTGGGCACTGCTCGACACTACTCATCTCAAAAATACCGAATTTAAAGAGACGCAAGCATGCTATCATTATCATTCCAAGATGTCGAAAGACGCAGACGTACTCAAGAGAACAGACGAATTGCCAAAGTGATATGCCTGACCGTCTATGAAGCATATTGCATACACGAAGACAACTCCATGATTGACAGCTCAACATTGGATCCAGCTCCAACTCTCATCCAAATTATTTCTTTAGAGACCCAACGCGTCAACATCAACCAGATACACAAGAAAACTCTATGAAAGGATCAAGTGGGTAGAATCACGCATGATGACTTTATCAAAACATCTCATGTCCGGTGGTGAGCTATTTTGGGACTGATGCCTACCCAATGCAGTCATCAATTTCAACCAGAAGGTTCTGACTACCTACATGCGTTCAACTCCTTTAGAGCCTCTTGTTGATTATGTCAAGAATTTTCGGTTTTCTCATGGTAATCTGGGGGACGAATTTTGTCTAATATCACGCCAGCAGAGTGGAAAAGTGATGAAAGGGGAAGTTTGTCTGTTGTTTTGATTTACCGCTGAAGTAATAGTCACATCAAACTTCGAGTCTTCAAGCCAAGAGTATCAGTCGCCTACTCAAGGTCTTCAGCCTGGGTGATATCACGAAGATTATTATTTTTCATCTCCTTAATCATCTAGTGGCGACAACTACTACTAGCGGAAGTACGGTGCAACATCCAAAACTTCTTTATTCTTCCCACGGTAGAGCAAGATAATTAGAAATTCAGAGTGGATCAATTGATAGAAAGAAACTGTTGAACGAAAGGAGTAAGCAGATGTTTGCGATACTAGCTCAAATTATAATTCACAGGTGTATTAACCAGATGCTATAATCACCGCTCTAGCCCGTTGCTGCGTCTAACTACATCGCACAACTATCTGATGCTGCCTGCAACTCCTTGCTTCGTGATAAACCCAACCTATCTTTTAGACGCCTCCAAATGGAATTCCCAGTTTATGAACGTCTTTTTATTGATGGCGGGCAATACGCATCTCGGCCGATGATATCTCAGCTACACATCTCGTCATAAAAAGGGCAGTGTTCATACTTTTGGTACACGATTTGCAAGATGCATGTTAAATAAATAAATAAGTGAAGGAAGGTGCATCTTTATGCCGAATCGGTTTCCTAATACAAGAAGGGGAAAAGGGCTTCCCTCTTACATACACATGGGATTCAATATTTCCTAACCAACATCAAAGCCCTAACGAGCCGTGCTACCTGTGATGGACTCTCCTGACATGCTTGTTGCCGCCTCCCCTCTTGCGGATCGATAGATGCCTCACCAGTACTGCTAAGGAAGGACAAGCCGGCTACTCTCTTCCTGGTAATATCCATATACTTCGTCTTGTTAATTTTATTTTCGCCTATCACCATCTAGTGCTTACCACACAACAATGTCATTGTTACGTACTAAGCAGGGGACTTAATGTTGATGGTGGTTTTTAGTTTATGGCGAAAACTGTAAGAGTCTCTACCTGACCTGGCATCAGAAGTAGTAGACCTTGATATGTCTATATTTCGCAGGGAAATTGAAGAATATATCAAAATATGATGAGTGCCTATGCCGCTCCTCATATTGTATTGAAACTCAAGCTCCTAGATGAATTGCTCACTAGTATAGAGCCTAATGAGTATTTAAGCTCCTAGTTGCATTATTCACTAATGAAATGGAGCCATTTAAAAGTGATGAGTGCCTATGCCACTTTACTTACATATGTATTGAGCAATTCAATATACTCATATATGAAATTTATCCAGAATAGTATTGGTGCATGTAGCAACAATCCCAAACATTCTGTAAATTTTATTAACATCTCGCCTGCATTATTTACTAATGCATGGCTTGCCGAGTATTTATTCTATGTTATGTTCCCTAGCTGAACTCTTGATATTGACATGACATGACGATTAATGTTCGCTCACAACAAGTAGCATAAATTTCCCGAAGTGTCAGGATTAAGATGTGCACGGAAGTACTCAATCAGAGGCATGCAAGTTACGTTGCCCTCTGACATAAACTTAGTGATTTTTGCATCAATGCGCAAAATTCACCAAAATTAATTGATTTTGTGACAACTCGCAAGATTCAATTTTCAAACCTAATTTTATCAATTTGCAAAAATTTAGGTTTTTGTGGCCTGCGTAATATCTCGAACCCTATTGGTCGAGACCAAACCTATGCAAACTAGGAAGTTGATCCACCATGGAACTAGTAGGAGCAAATCCTACCAAAAGTCGAAAAACAAGAAATAAAAGGGAAACTGCGACAACATCCAAAGGGGCGCGGCCACGCCACTTGGCCGGACGATCACCCTAGTTTGCGCCGCCTATCACCAACCGTCCATGCCCCATGTGTCTGGCCACCAGTCCCTCTTTCCCATCGACCAATCAAATTGCTCCAAAGCCATAGCCTGCACTTTAATTAAAGATGGTTGTCTGTCGGCCCCTCTTTCCCATCAGACAATCAAATCGCTCCAAAGATGCATCCTACACTTTTAATTAAAGGTGGCCAGCATCCCGTCTTTTTCTTTGACCAATCATATCTCTTCAACTTGGTCGGAAGATATCCAAAAGGTCACCAAAGATTGGACGAACAGCTGAGAGCATTTGGTAAACAATTTGAGTATGAGATACATGCCAAAAGCTAAAATATAGAGCTTAAAAGGCGAGCTAGGTCATGGCTGAAAACTGACAGAATTCCCCCTGAATTCTTCCTGAGTTTTTACTGTCAGGATGTTTTCACCTCCTAAACGAGCTCAAAACCTAAATATTCCCTCGCATGAAGATAGGAAATTCTTTTATGATAAGAATGGAGGGGCGGATCATCAAAATCCGAGTTTGTATGAGAATTCTACAGCTGTTTTAGTGAGGGTCTCACATCTGAATTTTCTGATTACGAAATTTCATGAATTAACACAAACTTCTGCAAATCATCTCAGCCATCCAACTTGGCTAGCCAATTTAACCGGTTTAGATTTAATTTGGGCCAACCAATAAGATGTCAAAATGGCTACCAGCCATCATTCTACTATAGGGACCGATCACCACATCTTTAATGTACATGGATAGCTCCTGGCAGAAGCTCAAATATGACCGCCCGCCGCATAGCTTGCACGTGATTGGTAAAAATAATTAGGTCTTGCAAGCAAGACCTACTCAACAACTTGCTACATATTTTCCACGAAAACACACGAGACATCATGTCACAAACTGGAGGATGTTCATCAGGTTACTGGTCTGGCGGTTTACAGCATGGGGCGTGCAACACGCCCATTATGGGAAAGTGTCAGGAAAGGCGGACGGTTGATAACAGTAAAGGAGTAGGGGGTGTAAAGTTGACCGATCTTCCATTCATGACAGGGACATGGTTTTCACAATTTTTACACGATCCCCACTTCTCCATTACTTAACTACCTCCACTTCCTACGAGATCAGTGTGTTCAATTATGACTTGTATAAATAGGTTTTCAATATATTTCAACCGACAATAGTTTTGGCTATCAACACAAGTATCCAGAAAACATAAAATGAACTTATAGGTTACATTCTACAAGCAAGTTCCACATTCTGATACAAGTCATAAACAGCCACACCTTCAGAGTTAACATTTCTGATCTCAACACCTTCTTCGCTTTCCTCCCTAAGATCAACCCTTCTCCTTCATTTTGTGACCGAAGAAAGACTGGAACGGCCATTTCTTGGTTTAGGCCAGGATTGTACAGATTGATCTCTCAAATCTAAAGTACTCCCGTGCAGTGCATTTGTTTAGGGTTTAGATTCGTTTCTCGGCGGCACACCCAAATTTACCATTTTCAGCAGAATCATTTTTTACCCTAAAACAATAATTTACTTTAAATTATAATAACAACAATTATATTTTCGGAAAAGAAAAGTAAATGACACAACAAGATTTTGTTAACGAGGAAACCGCAAATGCATAAAAACCCCAGGACCTAATCCAGTCTCAGAATTAAGCCGCTATACGAAATCTAAACCAACTTCGTATAGTTGAGACCAAGCAACTAAACCTAGTTCACTTTGTTTCTTCAGTATCCCCGCGCTTCCGACATTCAATAAGTGCACGCACTGGAATAATTCATTTGGATCGTATTCCAAACAGTAAAGGAACAACAAATCTGTTTGGTAACAACTCTTTTGATTCTTTCAGATGAAGATATCTCAATTCATATGCAAAGGTTCTTCCGTTTAACAAATAAACTCATTTTCCTGGTCAGATCAATCTATCTCACAACTACCGAAGTAGAAGAGTTTAGATTTGCAATCAATCAATATAGATTCTAACAAGAAACTATAAGGTGATGCCGATCTTACACAACTAATCAATCGAATAAATCTGATTCTAGTTGGATCCCATCCGATCAAGGTTTGTGCACACCCAAAGATATAGAAACCAAATGAAAAATCTTCTTTGTCTTCAAATCTTCTTTAATCTTCAATAAACACCTGCACAACACCACTTGAATCTCTTGTGATCAATCACGCAAAAACGGAGTCTGTTAACAATGGATTATCACAAGATGTCTTTAGATCTACAAACAGTTCTAAAGATCCCTTCGACACTTCGATCTAGTTTGAGTGAATCTTATATCAGAAGAGAATATTCTCAAGAATAAACAAACTAGGTGCAATCAAAGTTCAACAACCATTAGTCAATCAAATTAATCGAAAACTAAAATAAACTGTAATTATCTAGTTTCCCACCAACGGTACTCGTAGAGCTTCTTGATCCCACAGAAGTCTTTAAACGAGCGGTCGTAAGAGATTTCGCCTAATTAGGGTACTTTCATCTCCGGATGGACGGCTCCACCAGAAACAACAAAAATATGAAGTTTTCCTGGCTCTTAGGACAGTTTGCTAGAAATGCAAACTTGGGTATTTATAGACCAAGGATGTTTTGACACCAAGGAATTTCCAAAATCGAATATTCTCAAGATATGAAATAAATGCCCAATTCGGTTTTCATAATTCCTGGAAATGCTTTGTCCAATATTTTCCAAAATCTCTCAATAGAAAATCTCCAATTAGTAAATGCACATTACCAATTTTTATTTTCTAGAGATATGCATTTAATTGCTTGTAATTAAAGCATATAAAACTAACAACCTTAATTAAAAGATTCTTAATTTATTTCGGACAGGGTTCTCCTTGAGTAATTAAGGAATATCTTTGAACAATAAAAGATAAGAGTTACTGATCATGTTCAAAGTATGTTGACATCTTTTCTTTGTAAATCCTTTTTCATATTTACAATCTTGGAATCGATTATACCACACTTCCAAACAAGTTTAGTATTGGTTCATATGTATTCCAAGACAACTATGTGATTGATAAAATATCAATTCACTAATCATGGGTTCACGGTTTCACCAAACACAAGGATCGGTTCTACCTCAATATGGTTTGCTTGTGATCGAACACACAAGTTACCAGGACCGGTTATTTAAGTTACCAGGATCAGTTACGTCAATTACCAGGACCGGTTACCATATACTATGGTATTACTTGTGATAGGTTACATAAGTCACTAGGATCGGTTACACCAATTACTAAGACCGGTTACACCAATTACAAGGATCGATTACACAACTCTTTTGTGATCGGTCACACCAATTACAAATATCGATCATACCATCTCAGGTGATTACTTAGGATCGGTTACACTAATAAAAGTCATACCAAATCATAAGTCAGGCAATGTGATTAGTTATACCAAGATACATAACAAGTTATGACCGGTTCTACTAACTCACACATATTGGTAATCCAAAGATATGCAATGAATAACAATACCAATAAGCCTAGCGATTTCCCTTTCGATTTATAAAACATGTTCATGAATGTACTTCCTTTAAACAAATGTAAACATTATTTCCTAGGATTAAATCTTCACCTTTACCCATACACATAATCACAATAGCATTCATACGATTATGTCGATGTCATATATACGAAGTTCAAAAGATAAGCGTTATACTTCGTATTCTAATTCCTTAACACTATGATCATGTGATCATGTCTCACTACTAGAGTATAATCATTCACAGCTTCGCAGTTATGTTTTCAATATAGCACGACTTGAAAGATACGTTAGGAATGAAACAGTTCGATTCAAATATTACTAACCTCAATAGGAAGGATGATTTCGTCATTGTAGCTTGTTACTTCTTCACATTCTTCAGGTCCTAGAGTAATACTTGTATGTCTCATAATCCTATACTTTCTAGTCTAACCTATACGAAGTTGTCTCTAGTACATAATCAAGCGACTCTTAGATGAGTTTTGATTCACTAAAATATGAAAACCAAACTTGACATACCAACGCTTTGTGGGTTCAACCGAGATATTCTCTAACAATTGTAGTCTTCTAAGGACGTTTCAATGATTGAAATGGGAGTTTAGAACAATTAACCATTGTCTGGATATAACACAGTATTCATACCGGTATGCAAACTGTTGTAGTATGATTAAGGTCCGGAAACCAAGTTTGCATACCAGTATGCGAACAGTTTTAACTGTTAAAGTCCGGGAACCAAGTACGCATACCAGTATAGAAACGGTTTTACCTGAGTTAGGTCCGGAACGACAGTGTGCGTACCCGTTTGTGAACTATCAGACAAGACCAAAGTCAGGAACTTAAGTTTACGTACCCATTTCCAAAATGAGATGGTTTAAGTTCTAAAATCGGTTTAATATGATTTCATACTCATGAACAAATACATTTATATATTAAGGAATGCAATATTTGCAAACCGTGGCAAAATGTTCATGAATTTATTCTCTTGAATCAAACCCGATTTTTTTTCAATTGTGTCTTGTATACTTCTATGAGAATATAAACAATTGAACAACTCTATGAGTAACACAATTAGATTCATTTGATCTAGAAGTGTCAGATGAATGTGGTTAATACAAAAGTGTTCATATGGCTAACTTCGGTTAACTGTTATTGAGCCAACTCAATATACACGTTTAGGTATGGTTACCCATATATAAATGAAGGTATATTTCATTTGTGTGTAACAAGCTAAGACCATCTAACGGTGGAGAGATATTGCTTTGGTTTTAAGAAAACTTAGCTTGAATCTTAAATCAGGTTTTCATCTAATGGTGAATATTGATTGCTTTGTTTTAAAGCTATCAAACCCTGATTTGAAAACTATATAAGGGAGAACTCTAGCAATTGGAAATCCTAATCCCCACACTTTCTGTGTGATACTAGTTGCGACTAGAGTCGATTCTCCTTTAACCTAGGTTTTTCCTAAAACCATTATAGGTTAACGACTTAAAGACTTCATTGGGATTTAGAAGCCAGACCCAACTATATTCTCTGTAGTTGTGTGTTCTGATCTTACTTGTTCTATCGTATTGAGTACTATCTTCTCTAAGATTGGCTCGAGATTTATTTTCGATAGGTAAGATATAAAAAGTAATCACAAAGCTCTTCGTCTCATTCTTTGTAATTCCAAAATAACTTGTTCTATTACCATATAGTTAAGTTATTGTGAGGTGATTGATATTTCTAGGATGTTCTTCGGGAATATAAGATCGGATTATCAATTGGTTCCTGTTCACCTTGATTTATCAAAAGACGGAACAAAAACTTCATAGGTACTTCTGTGGGAGATAGATTTATCTATCAGAATAGACTTTTCCGTGGGAGACAGATTTGTTTATAAAGTCTTCGACTTTGGGTCGCTACAACTCTTAGTTGTGGGTAAGATCAGCTAAGGGAATCAAGTGCGTAGAGTCCTGTTGGGATTCAGAGGCGTAAGGAACGCGACTGTACCTTAATCGGTGTGAGACTTGGTTAGGGCTCAACTACATTCTAGTCCGAAGTTAACTTGTAGTAGGCTAGTGTCTGTAGCGGCTTAATACAGTGTGGTGTTTGAATCTGGACTAGGTCTCGGGGGTTTTCTGCATTTGCGGTTTCCTCGTTAACAAAATTTCTGGTGTCTGTATTATTGCTTTTCCGCATTATATTTTTTATATATAATTGAAATATCATAGGTTGTGCGTAGTTTAATCAATTGGTAAATACAACCTTTGGTTGTTGATTGAAATTGATTGACACTTGAACATTGGTCTTTGGGACCGTTCAAGTTCTTTATCATAATAATCAGGCTCACGGATTCATATCTGTTTGATTTGCTGATTACATTGAGAAACAGAGATATAACTCTTGGATATCTTTCCTTGATTTAGTCTGACTGTCTAGTTGATTCTCTTGGAATTATATTGGAGTTAGTCCATACAGATTGCCGAACGAAATATTGGGTGTGGTTGTTAGACCCCCGTTTTTTCAGTAATATTCTAAATCATGATTTGGTTCAGCACTTCATGTGGACGATGTTATTATTATTGATTGGGGTTGTTCTAGCGTCTTCTTATCCAATGAGTTTGGTGAGGTTGGGGTATCACTTGCTTCATGATGCATGAATTGCCAAATATTTAGTTTCTTATGGTTTATTTCAGTTACTATTATTTTAGAACTGTGGAGCATGTTAGTGATTACTCGAGAGTTATATGTTTCCATTGAGCACCTTTTTGGGATGATGTGCTCACTTGTTGCCACTTTAGTTTATGTGACCATAATAAATGGTGCGCGTGAAGATATCCGTTTTTAATAGCTTAATGTTTTAGCGAACTGAAGATGTTTGTTTATCTTTTATGTATTTATTGTTTTTTTTAATCTGTAAAACAACACATTACTATATTAATATAACTCGAGAGACTATCATTTATATGGTATCATAGTGTATGGTTTTGTTTATGGGATTAGCTTATGTAATTGAGATTCTTAACATATTTAATTTAGGTTTGATGCTTCAATTAGGTTGTAATCTTATTAGCTAAGCAGGTGATTGGGTTTGGGCGTCACAATACGGTTCATGAATGAAGGTGTTAGTTACAGCCAACTTGGTAGGTTGTTGATTAACAAGAGCTTCTTGTAGTTTGAGATATTTTAGTAAAATATTCTTTAGTATCTGCACTTCCTCCTTGATTTTCTTAAGTTCATTAAGAAGATTTTCAAACCTTTTCTGATTGGAGTAATCCACTCTAGGCTTCTTTCGATTCTTCATTTTCCTCTTAAATGATGAGACAAAAGGAAAGGACATCTCGTCTTCCTTTTTGGTTGGATAAGAATAACTAACCATTGGAGCATAGGTTCCACGAGAAAATGTTGTGCTTGGAGCCTCCATGATTCATAAGAACAAAATGGATTTGTGAAACACAAATATATATGGCTCAATAGGAAAAGCTTCTTGTGAAAGAGATATGAGTCTTGAAGTATAAGATATTTATCATGCAATATTTCAGAACCAAATGAGTTCACGCACTAGAATACACAAAACCTAAAATGAATAAAAATGTCATTTTTATCCTTCTATAGGTTTTGTGGATCAAAATTTCAAATACCATTACTTGGCCATAGATTAAGATGCATAGATACGAGATGGAGATCCAAGCAATAATATTCAATTTTGATCCAAAGCCCTGATGTGCACAGTTCTCATTTCTTTTAAGGGAACATGAGATAAGATGCACAATTTAACATAGTTAGATTGTGTTGAGGTGAGCGTTAGATTGCTCACCATCTAGATTCCTGCAAAGAATTAATTCCCTTCAATACAAAATGTTTATTCTAGACTCTTCTCTTTAATTGAGATTTTCCATTTTCCTTAGATTCAATCAATCGTTTTTTAAGAAGAAGAGTTAACTTTAAGTACCTCGGGATTGGACTTTTGAACAATTTGAAGCATGTTTGCCAAACGACTAGCCCTCTGTTATAGTTTATTGACATACCTTAGTTTATGTTTGTACTTGAAACATTGTGAGAGTCTGTGACCTTCACTAGAATAATAAGGACACGTCGGTTTGGAGATTAATTCAGAAAAAAAATTAGCAGCTAGACACAGGGTACCTGAAACATTAACAGAAATTTCTTTAGTATACGAAAAATCCGTTACATCCTCCAATGATGTTGATGAAGAGTCATTAATTAAATTATAAAGATTGATATGAGTATTGCTACAATTATCAAAATTGACAATTTCTCCCAAGAGTGCTGCACTTGAACCATCTTCCTCTTCGGAATCATAACTATCAGATGTTTCATCAAGTGTTGCAACAAGACTCTTGTTACCAATGTATTTCTTACGATTTGGACACTCATTGGAAAAGTGGCCGAATCCTTTACACTTAAAACACTGTGGCATATTCTCATCGTCAGTATCGTTAGAATCTTTTTTTTGACAGAAATACGATTATGTGGCTTAACTGACGTTGGAGGTTTTTCTCTGGAGAATCGTTTACTTATCTTCATAAGAAGTGCTCTAAACTGTCTTGTGATCAATGATACTGAGTTATCAAGTTCCTCATTTAATTAATCAGGATCAACAAGATCATCTCCAGAATTGTCAACACTTTCACTTTTAAGAGGTTTAGTGTTTTTTAGTGCCTTGAACGCAATATCTTTTCCGTCTTTGGATTGCAGTTCATGATAAAAGATATTTAACTTTCCAACAAGAGTATTCCTGGAAAGAGTATCAAGGTTATTCCCTTCCATGATGACATGTTTCTTAGACTCGTATCTTGCTGGCGAAGATCGTAGAATTTTCATCACAATGTCCTTTTGGGGAATGGTCTTCCCTAATACATAACATGCATTAACAATTCCAGACACTTTTTGATTAAATTCATCAAACGAATCTTCATCAGACATATGAAGATTTTCCCAGTCATAATTTAGGTTTTGAAGCCTAGCTTCTTTCTCTGAGGTATCTCCTTCAAATACGATTTCTAAGATATCCCAAACATCTTTAGACTTAGTGCACGAAGTCACATGGTGCTGAAGATCTGGGCATATGGCATGGATAATAGCGTTTAACCCATCAGAATTATGCTTTGCAGCACTCATCTCGGATTTACTATAAGATATTAATGGCTTCGCAACAGTAGCTCCGTCTACAACAACTGTTGGTGTGTTATATCCAACAACTACAAGTTTCTATGTTTTAAAGTCACGGGATTGTAGAAAGGAACGCATATATATTTTCCACCATAAGTAATTAGAGCCATCAAATGTTGGCGGTACGTTTATTGAGATTGCACTCATGTCCATATAGTCAGACTGCTTCAAACACAGACTTATTAGGTCTTAACGTGTTTGCCTGCTCTGATACCAATTGAAAACGCGGGGGTACCAAAATACACCACCACTTTTTTCTTAGGCAATCTGTATGGACAAACTCAATACAATTCCGAAAGTTCAACTCAATCAAGGAATAATATCTTAGAGTTATATCTCTATCTCTTGCGATTAGAACGTTTACATAACTGAATCCGTGAACCTAATCACAAAGAGATAACTTGGATGGTACCAAAGACCAATGTCCAAGAATTAATCAAGTCGTATCCAACAACCTAGGTCGGATGTCTCTACTATGATTGATTAACGCACAACCTGTGATATTTCAATTATAAAGATAAACAATATAATGCGGAAAAAGAAATAACACATACACCAGAAGTTTTGTTAACAAGGAAACCGCAAATGCAGAAAAACCCTGGGACCTAGTCCAGATTGAACACCAAACAGACACTAGCCTACTACCAATTAACTTCAGGATGGAATGTAGTTGAGCCCTAAAAGGTATCCCGCCGATTAAGGTACAGTCGCGCTCCTTACGCCTCTTGAATCCCTGAAGGACTCCGCGCAATTGATTTCCTTAGTTGACGTCACACCAACTAAGAGTTGCTTCAACTCAATTGAAGACTTTAAACTAAATCTGCCTCCCACAGGTTAAGCATATATAATTTATTTCCTGATTACGATCGAACGTATGATCAAAATCAAATGAATGATCAAGGTGATGGAAATCGATAGCAATTTGACAAAAGTCTAGCTATCCTCAAAATCCATACTTATGCAACCCGAAGTGCATCCTAAATTATTACTCACCTCACAAGTATAAAACTTGTGGAATCAATACATTTTGAGATGAAGAGAACTTTGATGATCACTATCTATCTTGATCGTTGGAGTAAACTCTACAAACAATCAAGACCACGATACTCGAGTTATAAAGGAAAGATAACTGGACCTGGCTTCACGAATCTCAATGAAGTCTTTATAGTCGCAAAACCCTAAAAGGGTTTCTGGAGAGGATGACTCTAGATACAACTAGGACACACCAAAAAGTAGTGTCAGGATTCAAAGATCCCAGTTGCTTGGAGTTTCCCTTTTATAGACATTCAAACCATAGGTTGTTTTAGGTTTAAGCTAAGATAGCTTGGGAACCAAGCAATCAATATTCACCGTTAGATGAAATTTGAATATGATTTACATAAACAAGATATACACTCTGGTTAGGTGAGACCGTAACCGAACCATGTACAAATACTTTGTTTAACATGGTTAGCCGAAACTAGCCAGTATGAACTTAAAAGCTTAATCTTCATTTTCATGAACACACAAGACATTAACTCTGAGTCACAAACATGTGATCATTTAAGTCTAGTGTTTATAGAGAATTAATCAAATGTTAATTATCTCGAAGAAATAATTTAAACACGCTTGAAAGTATAATTGACATGATTAGTAGATGTACGAATAGAAATACATAGTAGTTCGTGAGTCGGTTCAGTCACAGTTCGCAAAACAGTTTGGAAACTTTATACCAAAATTGAGTTCCGAAGATCACATAACTTTTTAGGATTGCGTACCAGTTTGAAAATTTCCACCAAACCTAAGTTCCGGAGTTCACATAACTTTTAAGGTTTGCATACCAATTTGGAAACTCAAAGACTGTACCGGTTCCGGAGTTCAAAGAACTGGATCGGTTTGCATGCCGGTTTGGAAACGCTACCGAGTTCTAGAATATAGAACTGTTTAAGCTTACGTACCGGTTTGGATACTCACCCCCGGTTCGTAACCACAGTTCAAGAATGGTTTGCATACGAGTTTGCACACCTATCTGGTTTCACGAGTCACACAGATTTTTAATATGATATACATAAGAATATTGTATGTTTACCACTAATCTGGAAGTCGATATTTATATAGCTACTCCGCTACTTGTACGAATACATGTAATATGGGTTCAGACTTATAACAGTTATCCCAGTAAAAGTGATACCACTGTCTTGTATCCAAATCAATAGTAGTTCTATATTTCTCTAAATAAAATCGAAACATTCCTGAATAACATCAATGACACATATCACTGTTCCAGGCTATTTCCGAATGATAAACTTGAATAACGATTTTGATTCCGAATGGTAAATTGTCCTAAATCAAAATTCATCAACTATTAAAAAATGTTCATTAGCCATTATATTTCGAGAAATTATCAAGATAAACTTGACCCGAAATTCTTGTCTATGCATACTAGTCTAATTAGTTATGCGACATCCTCTCAAAATGATAGAAAGTGAATATAACTTGAGATATAGGTGGTTCAGTCTTCAATAACCTTTTGTTGTTGAAGTTCTCCAAAAGCTTCGGTTGATCTTTGCCTTCAAACCGTATAACGCAATGATGACTGCTGTAATCCTTGTTTCTCAACCACATTTCTATCCTAGTCCGAGACTTAACTAATTGTAGACTAGAAATCAAGATATAGTTTTGATAACTACATTTGACAACAAGCTTGAGATAGCAACACTTATGAGTTCGGCCGAGCAATGCTCCAACAAAGTTGTTGAGGGGATAAGCTAAAGTGGCCAGCGTTGAAGATCCGTTGTTGGATAGCTATAAAATCACATATGCTTTTTTGGATAACTTGGTATGCATCATGAATTTATTAATGATTTCTTCTCTTTGGGTTCCCATAGTCTCGCTTATATTGGTTATATATCTTCACCCAAAGGTTTCGGGTTATACCCTTACGGGGGAGATATCTATAACTCGAGTTTCGACGTACCATGTTTTGATTATGGAAAAATCTTCACTTGAATCAAATGATGCCATGGTTGTATGCAGAGGTATGGAGAGAGTTATAAAGAGTAGATGATGAAATGAGATTTGGAGAGTATATGAAGATAGGTGTGTGTTGTTTTGTAGAAAGAACTAGTATATTTATAAGATAGTAAATCAATGCAATTGTACTTGCAAAAATTTAAATTTTAAAATCGTCGTCAAGCTTTACTGTTCCCTACAATCCCGACTAAGTAAAGTCATTAGGATAGCTGTTTTGTTACCTGGCGACTATTATCATATTTGTACATGGGAAAATGGTCATGTTCGGTAACCCTTAGTCGGCACAACAATTATTTATAAAAATGACGACTAAGATATAGGCGTTTAGGTCTTAATGTTATAAACATGCAGACTATGAGTAGTTTTGCACACAGGTAATTGTCACATCCATCAATATTTAGTCGTCATTGTAGTTGTTTAAAAGGATGACGACTAAGATATAGTCGTTTAGGTTTTAATGTTATAAACATGCCGACTATGAGCAGTATTGCACACAAGAAATGGTCACATCCATCAACATTTAATTGGCACCATAGTGGTTTAAAGAAATTCCGACTAAGGTGTAGTCGTCTAGGTCACTAACATGCCGACCCTGGTAAATACACAATTTCTGGTAACATGGTCATCAGTCTGCCAAAAAAAGGGTACCGACCCTGGTCTGGTCATCACTTTGTAAGTATTAAAACACTGGCGACTAAGTTGTTGAAACTTAATATAACTACGCAAACAATTCATTCAACAACTATAAATCCAACATTTTCCCTGGTGTTAGTACCTAAAAATTATTTCCAGGTAAAACAAATGCATCACCGTGGTACTTTCTTTTTAAGTTCTAAAATCAAAATCGAACAGGACAAGCCTAAACCACGATAGTAGCCGTTCCGTCCTGCTTCGGTCACGATGGAGAGGAAGATGGGTTGATCTTAGGGGAGGGAAGCAGAAAGTTTGAGAAATTGACAATGGTACTGAATTGTGTGTGTTGGGTATTGAAAACTAAGAAGAATACAGAACCTTTTGGGTATCAAAGCTTGTTCTCCCTTCTGAACAGGTTGAGCAACCTATTTATAGTAGTTTAGGATACACAATACCAATATCATAAGTAGTGGGAACATGAGTTATGGAGAGATGGAGATGATGGGTTAGTGCGAGATAATTTAGGGAAGTTTCTGGAAATCCCTTTACGTTGCGCCCACCATCTCTCCAACTGTTGTAACTGCCAAGCTAATTTAATTTTTCACATGGGGTGTTGCCACGACGCATTTTGCCGTAGACCACCAGACCAATACCCCATGAAGAAGCCCCCCATGTGACGTATTTTGATGTTTCTTAAGTGTTTTTGATGAATCATAGAGATATGCCATATAGGCGTCTTAACTTGAAGTTGTTGTGAAAACAACTTAGCCAAAGCCATCTGTGGAATTGGGGAGTGCTCGCGCTCCATTGCGACATACCAGAATAGCTTGACTTGTTAGTGGCTAGTCAATGCACTATAATTTAGCATGGTATGCTAGTGGCATGGTTCCACGCGTATTTTATGCTACAACTAAACAGGTAAGTTAATTATATACCCCTACTTTTGACACCCAACAAATATACTCTTTTACAACAATAAATATACCCCTATTATTTAAAAACCTTTTTCATTTAAAAATAGATTACCTTAATACCCTCACTAATATAATATTTTTCTTTATTTCAAAATACAACAAATTTCTTTCTCTACCACTTCGTCGCCGCCACCCATCACCACCACCACCATTCCACCACCACTAGCACCACCTCATGTCCACCACCACCACCACCACCACCATTCAACTACCATTCCACCACCACCGCTCAACGAACACCACCTACCAACCATCACTACCACTAACATTCCACCACCACCATCACCACCACCAGCGCTGCCAGTCCACATCCGCCACTACCGCTTCCACCACCGTCGCCGTCCGTCCGCAGCCGCTGCCGCCACCACCACCACTGCCGTTGTTGGTGTCAACAACGGAAGTTGATCCAAAATAAAAATAAATAATAATAATAATAATAATAGGGTGTCAACAACCAAAGTTGATCCCAAAAACAAAAATCAGAAAATAAGAAGAAAAAAAAGAAGAAATAATATAGTGTCACCAATTGAAGTTGATCCCCAAACAAAAATCAGAAAAGATAAAATAAAAAATGGTGTCAACAACCGAAGTTGATCCTTTAAATTAATTTTTTTTTTAAATGTTCAGATTATATATGATGTCAACAACCAAAGTTGATCCCAAAATATAGTATCAACAACCAAAATTGACCCCAAAATATAGTATCAACAATCAAAGTTGATCCCAAAAATTGATGTACTAAAATTACTGAACCTGCGTGTTGATCCCAAAATATAGTATCAACACGCATTTTCTGACATAGAGTCAGTTATGCTACCATTACACCACAGGTTCGTCAAAAATATAGCTATTTCAATTTTTCTGCAGTTCAATTCACATTATCCAAACAAATGAAATTGTTACTCTCGTTTATTATCGAACATTAACAAAAAGCAAATGTAACAAAAGAAGAGGTTTTACTTACAATGAATGCATCACTGAAACATGAAAAAATGGGTGCAACACCCAAAACATGCTCCCTCCCTATCTCTTACATTGGGTCCGAGGGCAACATTTCATGCATATTTGAAAGATTTTATCATCAGGGTAACATTTTCATGCAATATTTGAAAGATTCTATCATTTCTCCCAATCAAGTATCCACACCATAACTAGTGGGGTCATCCACCACAATCTATATGTATATCCACTATTTCATGCAAGAGACACCACAAACTACATTTCAGTAAGGCTTACAAATAGATATAACACAAAATAGAAAATAATCAATGACACCAGCAGGTTTAGTAAAACAAGCAAATAAAATTGTCTCATTACCAGCAAGATTGGTTTAACAGATTATCACCATGTTGTGGGAAATAAAGTATTGTGCATAAGTATTTACAATCAGTCAACATTAAATTACTTACTGTAATAATCATCTTCTGAGCTAAGACCTTTGATGACTTTCTTTGTATTCAATCTGGTTCCTACTATAGAACCACCTTGAGCAAGCTTGACAATGAAAAATTGCTACTATCATAGCACTGATGCTGCCACTATCTCCATTACCACTCTACTGCAGCTCCTACATCAGTAATAAAATAATAAAATTCTCTCAATCTCCACCATCACCACCTCCATAAAAACATTAATATTGCAATCACCGACACTACCTCCTTCACTACACAAAGTTTATTGCACATGAGATCGCTAAAACTTGCTCAAAGTGAACACAAACTCTATTGTACTAATTTTAAGTGGTGCAACAATCATTATATCAACAAAGCAATTGGAGTTGAAATAAAAGTGGTGCAGCAGACAGTAGTTCCTAACTTACCACATTAAGCAATCCTACAAGCTTGTTCAACCCACTGTGATGGCTGTTATAGTACCTCATGAAATGTTTAATATCGTTAACCTATGGAATTTGTTAGCCTCCGGAAAAAATACTTTGATAAGCTCAAAAAACTAAAACTCAGTCTGTGAATCAGGCAATGTCATATTCTACAAGTGAGCATATTCAACAAGTACGTACCCAAAATCATAGGCTTCTCTTAAATATATCCCACACTTTTAATAACCATAGCCCATTTGACTTTGGTCAATTTATGTTTACTAAAATTCGAAGTTTGACCTTTTTTATTATTATCCATAGCCCACAAACTAGGCTAGTAAATCAGTGAATAAGTGAAAGAGTGAGTTGAAAATCACTGACCCAGTGAATCAATAATAAACGTTTATAAAAAAATGTTTTAGGTTTTTCTTTCTTTTGTATGAGAGTTTGTATACATGAGAAAAATAAAAAAAAATTAATCTTAGAACCCTAGTTGTTACTAGATACAAAGTTCATAAAATTATTATTTAATATTTGTTATTAAAATGAAGAAAATTCATCAAGTTCTCTGTCTACACCATCTGAAACCCTAGAAAAATCAATTGGAAACTTACTGGAAGATCATGTTGGTACCAACAATTCTACTAATACCTTGATTTCTTATAATGAGGTAATACTAAAAATCTTTTATCTTATTATTTAATTACATGTTGTATTTGTAATTATTGATTGTACTATTTTATTATGATTATATCTTGATTTACGTAATTAAATCATGCATATAACATACAGAATGAAAATGATGTACCAAATCATGAACAACAACTAATAAGGTCGGAGTCAACATCAATCCAACCTCTTGACACGGGTCTTGTCGATTTAACACATGCTTTTACAACCGATCAGGTATGGAATTTTGCATATTCATTTATGTTAAAAATGTAGTTATTTGATAGTTAGTATAATTAATTTTAAATATTTATTGGCCATTTATTGTAGTTATTTGAAAGTCGTCAAGACATGATTAATTGGTGCCAATCAGTCGGAAAGAAGAATCATACAGTTGTGATTATTAGAAAATCACAGCAAAAACCGAACGTCAAAGGGTCTTTCACCATTTTCGCATGCGAAAGGTTCGGGTTGCATGTGGAGAAAATACAAAACAATTCCAAAGTGATCGATCAACACAGGAAAAGAAAAAGAAGAGCTGCGGGATCAAAAAAATGTGGATGTCCTTTTGAATTGAGAGGTACTTGTGTGGATGGAGTTAAATGGAACACATAATCATGCGGCATATGAAAACCTTACTGGTCATCCTTACACAGGGAGGTTGACAACAAAAGAGACGGATCTTTGTATTGCATTGTCACTAAGTGGAAGTACCCCCGCTCAAATATTAACTCACTTAAAGAAACTAAATTCTGATAATTGTTCGACAGCGACGACTATCAACAATTGTATGGTGAAATTCCGACTTAAACAATTATCCGGAAGAACAAGAATGCAAAAGCTTTTGGAGTTATGCAACGAGCACCGCTATGTAACATGGAACAAGAGAGAAGGTGAAACAGATGTTGTGGTTCAATTGTTTTTTTCTCACCCCGAGGGTTCAACACTTGCCCAATGTTTCCCAATTTTGGTCATCCTTGACTGTACTTACAAAACAAATCAGTGGAGTATGCCGTTGCTACATTTTGTTGGGGTCACATCTACAAATCATACTTTTACTATAGCATATTGTTTCATGCCTGGAGAGAAGACTGAAGACTATGTTTGGGCGTTGAGAAAGCTAAAAGATTTGTATTCCCCTAATTATCTCCGTCTTTATTTATCAGTGATGATAACCAACAACTTCAAAAGGGTCTCGCGGAAGTATTTCCTGAAGCAACAAATCTTTTATGTGCATTCCACATCAAGAGAAATGTATGTGCCAATTTCAAAACAAGTATGAACAAGGATACTCCAGAAGACCTTGAGAAGATAAAAGGAGACTGAGACGCTCTTTGGATGTCTTAATCGTACGCCATGTATAAAATCAACCTCGACTGTGTTGAAAGATCATGGGGAAAGAAGTACCCAAAGTGGATTTCTTATGTTAAGATGGTTGGCTCGTAAAGAGAAATTTGTATGTGCATGGACTAATCAGATCAAACACTTCGGTAATAGAACGACAAATCGTGTTGAAGGTGAGCATGCTATTCTTAAAAGATTTCTTAAATGTTTTACAGGCAATTTTTTAAAAGGTGAACAATGCTTGGTTAACCAGGGGGATCAAAATCTATGCGTCATTTGAAAAAAGTAAAAACATAGGCTTACATGAACATCGTCGTAGTCCATACATCAAGCATTTGGTGTATCATGTTTCCAGAACTGCGTTGGATTTTATTTTAAGGGAAATCAAGAGTTTGAGCAAGAGAGACCCGGGAGGTTGTCAACATTTGATTCGCAAAACCCATGGGTTGCCCTGTGCTTGTGAGATATCTAAATGTTATCTCATGGGTCAAACACTTCAGCTCGATTGTATTGATGAACATTGGAAAAAACTCTCATTGGTACCGGTGCATAAGAAGGTGGTGGGAGATGTAGATTGGGAATCAATTGTTGAAAAAATCAAAAGTAGGTATAAAGGATCTACACAAGAGCAACGTCAATAAATGTTGGATAATTTACATAAGATAGCAGACCCAAGATCAACACTAATGCAAGAACCCAAAGGGTGTTTTGCAGTAAAGGGTCGTCCTTGTGAAAGTGCCTCCATGACTAAGACACAAAAATCAAAGGACAATTCGTGTACGAGAGATCTGAAACTTTTACACATTCTTGAAGGACAATGCTGTTTTGCACATACTCTTGAACTTTTACACATTCTTTATCAATTGGCCACATTATTTTTACCATGTCTTGGTGTTGATGGAGTTTCAGCAACGATCTTGGGGTTTTCCTTGGATTCTACCAAACGAAAGAACAAATTATACAAAATAGAGAAACTAACATTTACAACAAAAATATTAAAATGAAAAAATGAAAAAATTAACATACCGAGTTTTCCCATACTAGTCGTGCAATGTGGTCTCCATAATAGCAGAGAATATGTGGATCAATCGGTTGTCCGGGGATGTCACTTGCTTCAACCACCATTTTTGCTTTATACTCTATATCACCGTCCTTGTTATTATTCTCTTCATCATCATTATCATCGTTCTCGTTGTCATGCTCGTAGCAACTTATCTCTTCATCATCCTTATCACCATTCTCGTCATCAACCTCATCACTTTTTGTTTCATGAATATACTTAGTCTCATCGTATCCATCCCTATCACTCTCTTTCACTGTATCTTTATCTATCTCCTCCGCAACTTCTTTACTTGATGGTCGATCACCCCTTCGAACAGAAGATGAGCCCATTCTTGTCGTTCTTTTTGTAAACCAAAAACAAAAAAGGGAAAATTAAATTCTATTTAATGTCACATATCTACTTAATATAAACATTAAATCAACCTTTTCCTTAATATCAAAATTAAAGAAACCTAAATAATGGATCATCTTTGCCATTAAATCAACATTTTACTTCTGGAGGACTTTAATTCACAGAATCCAGTAAGTATATAAAAGATAGCAATGATGATTCCTAGTGTGCAAATCCTATAGAGGGTTTTCTTGATTTTAATTCCTGAGAATATCCCAATACAGAACAGTCAAATGGGAAGCAGTAGTGTAGCTGGTATAGGATGATTCCCTTTATATATGGAATTGAAAATAGCCTTTTGTCAATATATGTGATTAAGCAATCGCTAACCACTCAAGATTGAAAGAACATAACTAGACACGATAGAGTGAACAAATATTGGAGAACTAAATAATTAAAATGAGTACAGCTACAGGGATTTTACAACCTCGCAAAAGAGTACTAGAATTGGTTCAGTAGAAGAGGTCTCAGTGTTCACGAAATAAAAATGCAAGAAAACTCAAATAACTTAGCCTCTTTCCGGTGCCTAATCCTTTAATTTGACGTCCACCAATCGACTTCCTATTACTCAATTTCCGGACAAGTAATGCTGGTTAAGACATTTTGAAAGTTTGGGTGGGTTCAAGGTACCACCCACCCCACTAACAGCACCCGAGACAATCATTTTTTTTTACCTGTTCCGTTGTATATGCATTACGGCCTTATGGCGAAGAACCAAAAGCACAACAGTAAGTAATGGAAGTTATGATAAAATGCGTCATTGCTATAAAACCACTTCTAACAGTAAGTAATGGATATCCCTTTATGCCTTGATCTACTAATTGGTCGTTTTTTGGCTAGAGGAATCAGGCTCTTTTCTAGTACTTAATAGTGATATATCACCTACACGAGCTACTCCCAACGGTGTGCTCCCTTTCTTTTGGATAAAAACCAATTAAACTACATTATACATATGCCTTACATATAAGTATCTGAATTAGACAATTTATCAAACACCTATAATGCAGAAACCTAACACTAACACTCCAAAACTAAAAAACTTTCATAAAACCTGTAAATTATAAATACGTTGTATATCAATTGGTCTACAACTAATAAATATAATCTCAACAACAAAGCATTTTCCCTAAACATCAAAACCCCATTAACATGAATTCTTCTCATTTAGGTTTCAATTTAAATTCTTAAAATTTAGTAAAACTAATCTTAAATTATCTTGTGAAATTGATTTGATTCTTTCTCCTTTAGTTCGTCCCATGATGATTGGGTTGACTGATTTTTCAAAAAAATAAATTTAGAAGATAAATATTTAGGGTTTATAGATGGAGGTTGTTGTCGGACGGTTTAGAGAAGGAGAAGGAGGCTCGTGAATATGACCGGTTTAGAGTTTAGTTATAATAACTGAATCTGCTCAGTGGGATCGGTAATATAACAACTCAACTCGACTCGCCTCTAACTAACTACGGTTTTCTGATAACTCGGTATGGGCTATGATATGGGCTATAGTTAATAAACTGAAAAATATTGTGGGTTATGGTTAAAATGGGCTATGATTAATAAAAGCGTGGGCTATATTTAAGAGAAGCCAAATCTTAACCACTGTGAAATGTGACCCAATGGACATTATCATACAACACAACCCCAAAATCAATCCCACATTGACGTAACTATTTAATTGAATCTAATTTTAGGTCTCCCTCATAGTAATCAGATATTATTTAACACATTCAGTAAAATGCAAGGATTAACAATTTTACATCGACTAGAGATTTTAATCCAATTTGTTCCCAGTTTTCACTATTGACTCAATTAAGTCAACTTCTATAAGGAGATTTATAGTGTATTCAGGACAACGACCGAGTATTATATCCCAATAGCTTAGTTTTAATTCAAAAATGACTAAGAAGCTAATTATATAGAGAAGAGAATACCCTACAAGAAAGGTTTGCATCACCATTTATTTTTGTATCTTTTATGAACTGAAAAGAAGAAATTAGGAAAGGAGAATCCCGTTACTTGTTTAATTTCAGATCTAAGATCAATTGAAAAATCGAAGAGATCTCTTACCTCTTCGGAAGAATCAATCGGTAAGAAGGTGAAGACAAAAAAAATTAATTTCTGCTGATGCTAATGATTTTCAGGTTTAATTGGTAAGTTGATGATTCATTGATAAACTCTCGACGGACGAATCTCTTGCAGATTCATTTAAATTCCAAAATCTCCCCCCTCTTTAATGCAAGCAAGCTAAATCAAAAATCGTTGTCCATTTTTGGTTTGGTTAACCAAACGGATTTTGGTTCACCAAATGGAATAGGGACCAAAATGCTTAACGGAATAGGGACCATTTAGTTAACAAATCTCAATATAGATTGAAATGCCTAACAAAATAGGGACTTAAAAATAATAATATGTGAAATCGTTTATTTACAGAAATGCCAATTTTATAAAAATGATGATAAATATTTTAAAACTTCATATCTTCCAAATGGTACTCCGGATTTTTGTGAATTTTATATATTTGGAAAGCTCTTTGAATCACCTACGCAACGAATATAAACAACTATATCAATTTTTTTACTTTTTAATATATTTGTAGTTCTCCCAAAAAATAGCTATAATTTAAAGTTAAATTGAAAGAGCCTATATACTTTTTACATGTTGCTTATATGATGCTCAAATACTTCATTGATATACTATAAAATTACTTATAGATTTTAGTTTCGGATACGAAAGATTGGCTCCGTTTCATTAAAAGTGATATTTTCATTTCTTTCATTTTTACGTAATAATAAACCAAATTGAAAAATAAAATGAAAGTACTATTTAATCAGAAATGGAAGGAAAAATTAAGAAAATGTAATGCTGCCGACGTGCATCGCACGTGCTCACTACTTGTCTATATAAAAGATTTAAGATTTCTAGTTGAATCTAAATTGATCTTAATCAACTGTTTAGGTTGTGGTGGTGGTGCTCCTAGTGGTGGATTTAGTGGAAGTATATAAGGTGATGGTGGAACTAGTGATGTTGGAGTGGTGGCGGCGACGATTGAAGATGGTGGCGGTGGCTGTCGTTGGGAGAGGAGAAGAGAAGAAAAAAGATGAAACAACTGATTTTCTTTCAGTGGGGAAAGTCCTGGATCTAATTTGCATTGGGGTGAATTTGGAATTATTAATTAAATTAATTTCCTTTTCAAAAGATAGGGGTATAAATATTGTTGGTAAGGATATTTATGAAGGCCCATTAAAAGAAGGGTCATTTATACAATTTCCACCAACTAAAATGGAGAGAAATATTCCAGGCCATAATATACATGTGAGATAATTGAGTACTAAATTACCGCGTGGTCTTTGATTGGCCTATTTTATGGAGACAAAATAGTGAATGGCATAGTGGCCCAAAAAGGTAGCGCACGGACCACGTCATGGCCTTGGCAATGGTGTCATGGCCGAGATTAGCGCGCGGGGTCTTGCCACGGCCTTAGCCATAGCTACCAAGGCCGGGAATGGCGTGCGAGACCTTGCAATGGCTGTGGTCATGGTTGCCAAGGTCGTGAACCATGTGCGGGGTTGCACCGTGGCCTAGGCCGAAGATACCACGACCGATAATGACGCGCAAGAATGATAAGCACGTAAGTGCGGCATTTTTACATCCATAATTACAATAGTTAGAACTCGTTATTTTGCTAATAATAATATTTTAGTGCTTTTGTAGAAAATACAAGCGAATTCGATCACCGGAAAGTCAAAAGTATTAAAAGGAAAATAATCTTCTACTTTATGTGCATGTGATTACAAAAAGGGAATGTTATACTTGGAATTGAAAAATGAATCAAAGTGTGGTTGGCACAGGCAAACTGAAAGTGGGAAGTATTTTATATTTCTTACCTTATTACTAATATATTCCACTGGGAAAGATAATTTAGTTGCCATGTAAAGAATTAATTAAGGAATATTTACACGCGAAATTCTTTTGGAAATAAAATAATTCTTTCTTCATTTTGGAGATTTGGAAAATAAAGCGAGTTTATCATTTCAATGGAAGCATGAGGTGGCAATACTATTTGGCGAAAGATACTGATGACGACATCAACTTGCATGCAAGATATTCCATGGAATAATTTAATTTGATCCTTTGATTAATGAAATAAAACAAGGGCAAGGTGTATAAGAAGGTGTGTTGACTATTTGAGTTGGGGGAAGCCGTGGCTACAGAGCCGAGAAGAGAAAAGGAGTTTGTTGTTTTTATTTTATTTTCTCCATAGGTTTTTAAATTTCTTGTTAGGGTTTAGGTGAAACCAATTTAATTATATAAACTCTACGATGATATTTCTAATAAGGATTCATTGAATAGTAATTTTTCTTCATATAGCTTGGTATTTAATCAGTTATGTGATTTTCTTGATTATTTATGCTTTTCAATTGATATTTCGTGCTTTGGTTATATCCCTAGACGTGATATGCTTTAGGATTGATATGTAATGCTTTAAAATCACTACCCATGAAGTGAAGGAAGTTACAGTGGAGAAACAATATTTTAGAATTTAACGTACCATCTTCCGAGACATGAGATTGATTTCGATATTTGTCTTGAGTAATAAATAAAAACTAGATTTGTGCCCGTGCTACGCACCAGGCATTTTTTCTTTAACTTGGTGTGCGCGGGGCTTTGCCCCACCCCGTGGCGATGCATTTTTGATTTGGTATGGCGCGGCGAATACATTAAATAGGTGGAGAAAAAATAGGAAATAAAAGCATGTTTTATTTATTTATTCCTTTTATTTTCGTAGAAAATATGTGTGAAATATGTGAGTTTTTTTCTTCTTTTTTTTTTGCCTGTATTAGTTTGAAAAAAAGAGTCCTAATATGGTAGGTACTCGACTTCCGAATTGAATTTTGACTTCCATAAAATTCCAAACATGGTAAGTTAAATTTTCCTTTTAACTTCATAATTTTTAAACCAATCATACGTTGTCAAGTATCCTCACGAAAACTCTTGTTTCATAAAAGCCATGAAAGGCTTATTTCAGCCAATACGAAGTGAGGATTTCCTAACCGTTCAACGTGGGAGCTTTATTTATTTAGGCATTTACGTCTTTAGAAGTATAACAGTAAGTTAACGTTCTTCAAAAAAATAACAGTAAGTTTAACGTGATTCTAAAAAAACAAAATAAAAAAAGAGTAAGTTTGACGCTAAGACTACCCGTGCATTATCAAATTTCTCTAATGCTACTAAGAAAGTGGTTCAACAACAAAAAACAAAGTGGTTCAACAACAAAAAACATAAGAGCCAATGTTTATACCTACTACGAACACCTGTGGCCTTGACCTTTATGTGATAAGTCCATCAACGTTATACTAACAAAGTGATTTCTGGACCTACGATCATCACTGGATGGGATAATATCTCTAAGAGCAGCTGATAGAGCCAGTAGCCATGTGAAGATCGTATTAGGACTTATATCTTCAACGTTATGCTATTTTTTAGTGTCAGCTGTACCACTTCCACAATCCAATGACAGGATTTCTTGTCTTTGTAGAAGCTAAAGACGTAGTATCACATGCTTTCCGTGCTTCCCATGCTTGCCGTGCCTGCCCTGTTTCCCATGCTTCCCGTGCTTGCCGCCAAAATCATGCCCAACACCATAACCACCGACACCGTGTCCAACACAATAACCACCGTGTCCTCCATGCGAAGCACCATGTCACGACAACTGGTGGGCACCATAGGCAGCAGCCACTGTTACAGCACCCCAGCTAGAATTCCTCTCATGGCCCCCATTCCTGCACTGCCACTATGTCCATGGTCTGTATATTCATAATAAGGCATAATAGAAGTAGACGTCAACAACCTAAGTTACCCAACGATACAGCAAAGTACTTTTGAGCATACAATTAACTGATGTAAGTCGTGTAACTAACTGATGTGCAAGTGTCTGCCATTAAAAAATATGCATGCCTCCGTGATATGGAGCAGATGAACCGGGATATCCAGCAGGTGGGTATATACTTGTTGTGGGTATCCTTGTTGCGGCAAGTATCCAGCAAGCGTGCACCCTTGTTGAGGGGTAACCACCTGGTGCCGGAGGGTATCCCCCTTGTTGGGATGATAATGCCCGGGAGGGTAATTTGAATGGCCTCCATGTCCTCCTGCAGCTCCAGCTGATCCATGAGTCCAGGTTCGACATCAACCCCTTGTCACTTGAGTCATGCTGGTCTTTTCCACCTCCCATTTTCCTTAACTTCCGTAACTGCGAAATAATGCTGCACACATCAAATTAACCAAAATTCTTAAAACCTACTGTTTGAATTGAGCACCATTGGGTTCAATATTAACAGCAACATTGGGTTCAATATTAAGCAAACAAAAAACAGAAGGTGAGATATATACCATCTCCAAATTTAAAGCACTGGATATAGTTATACCCATTATTTGCAGCAAGGGCCCTAGACCCACATTTTGACGCAATTGAAGAACTTGTGTATCAGAATTTGATACTGACAAAACAACCATGACATGTAATAAGATTTATGTTAAAGAAATTAAACATTAATTCCTTGTTATCTAGAGGTTGTTTTAAAGGATTCCATAAAATATCTGATGTAGGGCATCTACCTGTTTTCAATGTATCAACTGTCCCAGTTGATCCAATTGGTATGTATCAACAATGATAGTTAATCCCTTTACGCTGTATCAACTTTCACAGTTGATCCCTTTACGCTGTATTAATTGTCACAGTTGATTCATAGCATCTACTTTGGTTTACTTGTTTATCAAGTCTAGAACTTCTTCTTTTAGAGTTTTCTTATTTCTTCTTTTAAAGTTTTACTTTTTTTAGGTTCTTGTTATGCCTATATAAACAGGCTTACTTCGTTTTTGTAAGAGAATTATTTTATTATCAAGTTATAATTAAAACAACTCTTTCAGAGTAATCTATCTTTCTCATCTTTAAACCCTATTATTCTTCTGTTTTCTCATCCTTTTCTTCCCTTCTCAACACCAGCAATCTCTGAATTGCTTTCTTCTTATTAGTACTACACTAGTTGGTATCAGTTACCACATTTTTAGATTTTTATCTAGAAACAGATCCTTAAAACAGCTTCCGCAACCCAAAACCCTAACTTTTCATCAACTTTATTCATCTTCTTCTGTATTTTTCAATGGCAGATAAACCTCTTACCCTAGCTGATCTTGACACAGTAGTTGAGAGACTCTTAAAACCAATCGAAACCAACGTCAAAGCTTTTACAGATAGTTTTGAAAAGAAGCTTGGAAGTTTGAAAAGTATCGAAAAGAGATTACTCATACAGGGTGAGTACATAGACAAATTATGGAAACATGCTGGTCTTGATGACAAAACCATGCCTCGCTTAGACGATGATAAGGAAGAAGACGAAAAGAATACAAAAGATCAAGAAGACGATGAAACAAAAACAGTTAAAGGTTCTTTTGTTAAGAATACTTCTATTCCTGAGAATGTTTCATCACAATGAGCCATTAGAAGGTTATATTCACATAAAAACGATAACTTTGACTATCAACGGTGATGAAGAAGACAAGGCAGAAGAAATCCAAGCACAAAAGTGGATCCAAGATAACAGATTAAAGTCTAGTATGAATCCTTATGGAACCCTACCTGAATATAAGTTAAAGGCTGATATACCTAACTTTCACGGTGGATTACAAATTGAAAAATTACTAGATTGGTTTTATGAAGTGGACTCCTTTTTCAACTTCATGGACGTCCCTGAATCTTCTCAAGATAAACTGGTAGCTTATAAGTTAAAAGGTGGAGCTGCAGCTTGGTGGGAAACACTATGTGACGATCGACGTAAGTTCCATAAACCTCCTATACGTACTTGGAATAGAATGAAAGGTTTATTAAGAGGTAATTTTTTACCACAAGATTATAAACAACAACTGTTTATCAAACTTCAAAACTGTTGACAAGGGGAAAGACTTGTTGAGGAATATGTGGCTGAGTTCTATGGTTTAGTTGCTCGTAACCAATTGAAAGAAACTGAAGAGCAATTAGTTACATGTTTTATAGATGGGTTGAACAATTTAATTCAGCAAGGGATGACACAATCCGTGTTTACAATGGTTGAAGCCATCCAACAAGCTATTAAAATTGAAAGGCGTGTACTCAGTACTTCTAGACAAGCAAATCCACGACAAGCTCGTTATCAACATTTTTATAAAGCTGCCAGACCATATAATTCTTCTTATGGTAATCAAGGTGAAAGGGGATCAATAGTTGTTGTTGACCCACATGAACTCAGTTCTGGTTCATCTTATCAAACACAACAACAACCCGTGAGTTTTTATTTTGCTCAGCCAACTTCAACTACAAATACTTCACCTATTTTACCATCACCTGTTGAACTTCAATCCATTCAACAACAACCAACTAAACCAGCAAGTACCAGATTTTCTAATAGAATGCAACAACAATTTCTACCTCATAATAGGGTTCCTAACATTTATTCAAAATTTCGTGGAGATAAATGCAATAAGTGTAACCAACCTGGTCATTCTTCAGCTGACTGTCGGCGCTTTAATGGTTTCATTGGAGATACTCAAGTACATACTGAATCAAAAGATATTGAAGTTTTTGATGATGATGAAGGTGAAGAAGTTGAAAATATTGAATTACATGAGACTTATGGTGATTAATTTGTTGGAATGATTCGACCACTCATGCTTACTGAACCATGTTATTCTCAAAGACATAATATTTTCAAAACCAAGTGCTTTATTGGTGGTAAAGTCTGTGACATGATCATTTACAATGGCAGCGTAGACAATTACATTGCATCTGTTGTTGTGGAGAAAATGGGATTACCAACTACACCACATCCTACTCCTTATTCAGTAGGTTAGGTGAATAGTTTCTCTACACAATGTATTACTCATCAGTGTGTTATTAATTTCTCTTTTGTTGGATATGAAGAGTCTGTGCTGTGTGATGTTATCGATATGACTGCAACACATCTCCTACTTGGAAGACCATGGCAGTATGACGTTAGAGCAGTTCATAACTGTTTTGAGAATACTTATACTTTTTACAAAGATGGTAAAAGAGTGACTCTGTTTCCTTCCAAGTCTTCTTCAATGATTAAAGAACGTAGTGGTTGCAAGACTACTGCTTTGGTGGCTAATATCTCTCGCTATTTACATTCATCTCACACTTTGAGTTCTCATGAAGACACCAAACCTATGATAACAATTCCTACTCAGGTACAACCTTTATTATCTAAATATCATGCATTATTTCCTGAAGAATTACCTGTGAGTTTACCACCTTTTCGAGATGTTCAGCATTGTATTGATCTTATACCTGGAGCTTCTTTACCTAATCAAGCTCATTATAGGTTAAGTCCAACTGAACATGAAATATTACAGGGTCAAGTTAATGACTTATTGACTAAGGGGTTAATTAGACCTAGTAATAGCCCTTGTGCTTGTCCTGCTTTTCTGGTGCCTAAAAAGGATAATGGATGGAGAATGTGTATAGATTGCAGAGCTTTGAACCGTATAACCATTCCTTATAGGTTTCCCATTCCTCGTATTGAGGATATGATTGATCTTTTAGCAGGGTCTATTATTTTCACTAAACTTGACCTTCGCAGTGGTTATCATCAAATTAGAATAAGAGAAGGAGATGAATGGAAGACTGCTTTCAAAACAAGAGAAGGTTTATATGAATGGCTTGTTATGCCTTTTGGCCTGTCTAATGCTCCTAGCACCTTTATGAGGCTCATGAATCAGGTTTTACAACTATTTCTGAGTAAGTTTGTCATTGTATACTTTGATGACATATTGATTTTTAGTAGAAGTGTAAAGGAACATCTCAGTCATCTTTCTCAGGTGTTTAAGACATTATTTGATCATTCTTTGTTTGTGAATTTGAAGAAATGCACATTTATGTCCTCTGAAGTTACTTTCTTGGGGTATGTCATATCATCAAAGGGTATTCATGTGGATCCTTCTAAAGTTCAAGCTATTATGGATTGGCCTGTTCTTACTTCTATCAAAGAAGTAAGAAGTTTTCATGGATTAGCTTCTTTTTATAGGCGCTTTGTAAGAAATTTTAGCACCATTGCTGTACCTCTTACTGATTGTTTGAAGAAAGACAAGTTCATCTGGACTGAGGAAGCTGATAAAAGTTTCAATACTCTTAAAGAAAAACTGTGTTCATCTCCTATTCTTGTCATGCCTGACTTTTCCAAGCCTTTTCAAGTTGATTATGATGCTTCTATTATTGGAATTGGAGCAATTTTATCTCAAGAAGGACATCCAGTTGCTTATCATAGTGAAAAAAATTCTGAGACACAGAAAAAGTGGTCTACATATGAATTGGAATTGCTTGCACTTGTCCAAGCTCTTAAACATTGGCATACTTATTTGGTTCATCAATAGTTCGTCATTAATACTGATAATCATGCATTGAAGTATCTCCAAACTTCAGCAAAGATTAATCGTATGCATGATAGGTGGTTATCCATAATTAACAAGTACATTTTTTCTATCAAACATAAAAGTGGAAAGCTTAATCAAGTTGCAGATGCTTTAAGTAGAAGGCGACATCTTTTAGCAACCATTCGTAATGAGAGTTTTGCTTTTGATTATATCAAAGAGATTTATGCTGAGGATGATGATTTTAAATCACTTTGGGAACAATGCAGTTCTTTGGCTCATGGAGTTGATGACTTTCTCTTTCAAGATGACTTCTTATTTAAAGGTAATCGTCCTTGCATTCCTAATGTCTCTTTACGTCTTCATTTAATACGTGAACTGCATGGAAGTGGTCTTGGTGGTCATTTTGGCAGAGATAAAACTACTGCACTTGTAGAAGAACGCTATTATTGGCCTTCACTTAAGCGTGATGTCCAAAAATATATTATGAGATGCATGGTTTTCCAACAAGCTAAGGGTACTGTTCAAAACACCGTCCTTTATACGCCTTTACCTATACCAAAAGCTCCATGGGTGGACATTAGCATGGACTTCATTCTTGGTTTACCTCGAACAACTAGAGGTAGTGATTCAGTGATGGTTGTTGTGGACAGATACTCCAAGATGGCTCATTTTATAGCCTGTAAAAAGTCTACTGATGCTTCAAATGTTGCATCTTTATTTTTCAGAGAGACAGTTCGATTACATGGCATTCCTAAGTCTATTACTTCTGATAGAGATACAAAATTTCTGAGCTATTTCTGGAAGAAATTGTGGATGCGTTTGGGAACTAGTTTACAGTTCAGCACTACTTCACATCCTCAAACAGATGGATAGACTGAAGTTGTCAATCGTTCTTTAGGCAATTTGATTCGAGCCAAATGCATTGATAACAGCAAACAATGGGATCTTTTGCTGCCTCACATGGAGTTTGCATTCAACACTTCAGTAAACAAATCTACTGGTAAAACTCCATTTGAAATTGTTTATTCTAAGGTTCCTAATCATGTATTAGACTTGGTTGTACTTCCTAAGTTACATAATTCCAATGTCAAAGCTGATAATCTGTTGGAGCAAGCTTCTCAACTACATCATGAGGTCAAAACAAAACTTGAGGAGTCTAATGCTAAATACAAGGATGCTGCAGATAAGCATAAAAGATTAAAAACTTTTCAGGAGGGGGAGTTAGTAATGATTCATCTGCGCAAGGAAAGATTTCTAGTAGGTACCTATAACAAGACTAAAATGAAGAAGTACGGCCCTTTTAAAATCAGTGAAAACGCATATGTCATTGATCTTCCCAAGGAATGGAACATTTCTAATGTGTTCAATGTTCAAGAGATTTTCACCTTTCATGGTGATAATGACCTTTTATTTGTTTCAAGCAACTCAGAGGCGAGTTTTTTTTCTCAAGAAGGGGGGGGCTGATGTAGGACATCTACCTGTTTTCAATGTATCAACTGTCCCAGTTGATCCAATTGGTCTGTATCAACAATGATAGTTGATCCCTTTACGCTGTATCAACTGTGACAGTTGATTCATAGCATCTACTTTGGTTTACTTGTTTATCAAGTCTAGAACTTCTTCTTTTAGAGTTTTCTTATTTCTTCTTTTAAAATTTTACTATGTTTAGGTTCTTGTTATGCCTATATAAACAGGCTTACTTCGTTTTTGTAAGAGAGTTATTTTATTATCAAGTTATAATTAAAACAACTCTTTCAGAGTAATCTATCTTTCTCATCTTTAAACCCTATTATTCTTCTGTTTTCTCATCCTTTTCTTCCCTTCTCAACACCAGCAATCTCTGAATTGCTTTCTTTTTATTAGTACTACACTAATATCTATCAACATTGAGACAACAAACGAATTCGGATCAATTTCCTTATTATCTAGAGGTTGTTTTAAAGGATTCCAAATATCTATCAACGTCGAGACAACAAACGAATTAGGGTCGGTTGAATCGCACAGTTATAAAGTTCTAGGGTTTTTTAAAACGAAGAAGCATGTTCGTCAGATGTTTAAGATAGCTGCTATGAGATCTGATTAGGCATGAAGAACCTGAAAAGATTATAAGAAATCAATTATTAAAACCATAAAAGACTATTATAAAACCTACTGAGAAGATATTTACCTGGAAGAATCATCCATCCAATCTAAGTTGCAACTTAATAACACAAAAAGAATTTTTTTGATCCTCACGATAAATTTATTCGGAAATTTGAGATACTTTTTAGTAGTTAGATCTTAAATTTTTAGCATGGGATTTTTTTCCTAATACCGGAATTTAGAGAAAAATTCCGTCATACCGTTTGACGGAAGTATTGTCCACCTGATACGGTGTTACTAACGTACAATTAAATATTTGGTGTAGACACGGTGTAACTAAATTATTTAGGTTAAATTTTGACAGAAGTGTTGGGTATTACTAACGGACAGTTGAATATTTAATGTAAATAAATTATAACCCTATTTTTAATTTCCCGGCCAATAGAGTTATGCCAAGTGTCCTCACCATAGCTTCTACATTAGAAAAGGCCTATTTCGGCCAATAAGAAGCGAGGGTTTCATCACCTTTCAACGTGAGAGCTTATTTTGTCAAGGCCTTTAAGGAGGAAGATTAGTAGAGTTTTATATGATTGATTTGGTGGAAATCGAAAACCCTAATAACCCATTCCCATTTTGTTTATTTTCAGAATTATTATTATTTCATTTTGTTCTAAATTTCTGAAAATCGTTAAATATCTCTTTGATTATTTATTTTTGGTATTAGTTAGTATTAGTATTTTCACACTCCTCGTGGGAACGACCTGTACTTGCCATTGTTTACTAGTTAGACATTGTGCACTTGCAGTATTTTATTGTAGGTTTTTTAGCCTACCAAAGAACGTGCCACGGCCTTGGCCACATTTCCAAGGCCGGTAATGGCGCGCGGGACCACGCCGTGGCCTTGGCCGAAGCTGCCAAGGCCGAGAATGAGGCGCATGAACTTTTCATGGCCTTGGCCACATTGCCAAGGATGATAATGGCGCACGGGACCACGTCGTGGCCGTGGCCAAAGCTGCCAAGGCCGAGAATGAGGCACGAAAACCTGCCATGGCCTTGACCACATTGTCAAGGCCGATAATGGCGTGCGGGACCACGATATGGCCTTGGCCATATTGCCATAGGCCACTCTTTGCCAAATTGTGTTACGGCTGCGATGATTGTGATGTGACCAATATATATCCATAAACTTGGGTTTGAGTTTAAGACAATATGCCAGGCCTAGATTCAGAGGTGTTATTTTATTTTAGTATAGATTTCGAATACAATAGTGCCGCTACAGTGTATTCCAGGAACTCAGCCGTGGGAGTTCATGACTTGAGATGATACTAATATGACTATGTGTTAAAATACCATGCTCTCGACAACATGTTGATCCACGAATGGCGTTCAATCTCATTCTGATTATGAATAATGCCATTTATATGGTATAAAAGGTATGTGCATTGGCGTACATGAAATAACGAGGTTTTTGTCAGGGAAATCCCTGAAATTTGGCATGCGTATACACTTTCAAAATAGCTTTAGGACTACTGAGTCCGTCAATTTAATACACATTATTGATTCTCTTGCGGAATACAAAATTTGTGTTGATACAGATTCAATAATCCTGATGTCGGGTCAGGGATTTTTATTATATTTATACAGCTAGGTTCAAGCTAATTTACTACAAATTCCCTTGTCAAAAACTCACCATCAACATTAGTCCCCTGGTTAGCACGGAACAATGTCGTGTTGCGTTGTAAGCATCAGATGCTGATACAAATATTGCATAATCTCAAAATTTATAAGTAGAAGGAGGCGTTACTTATCTGTATTGTCACGACACAATAGCATATTATATACACATCAGGCGCGGTCGTGCAAGGCTTGTGGCGGAATTATGCTTGTGGAGTTGGTTTTCACATAGCCACGGTGTGACCTCGCGTGGGCCAGCGCGGTTCTGGCCGGCCACATCTTACCTAAACCGGACATTCCTAATCCAATTAGGAATCTTTTCTATGTGTGTATGTATGTATATATATATACATACATATGTATCCGTGAATGGGTTAGTATACCCTTTGATCACCATCAACGCTTCTTTCTTGATTTGCACAAGTCTTCCACCCAGGTAAGAATTCAACACTTCTGATCAGAGACTCTTCTTCTTGATAATCAACAACATCTTTGTTCCGCCATAAGTACTATAGTGACAAAAATTAGGGTTTGCGTCCATATTGTAGAAAAAAGGACGACCTCATTAAGCGTTTTTTGCATAGTACTTCTATGATGCATGATAATCATATAAACGACGTTGTGATCGGTCTTTCCCATGAATATAATTATGGAGCTACCCCGGAGAATATTCCAAACTGTTGTGATAACTTCTTCAAAGGCACTATAGATGAAGCCAGCTTTCCAAATATTACTAACTGCTGTATTCCATATTCTGATAGTGCGAATGGATTCCAGAGCACTTACCCGAGAGACATTGCTAGGTTTTGTCTACAAAGAGGAGAATATGAACCACCTCCCATTGATTTTAAAGCTTCGCATTCTCTTTCGACTGATTGGGCAGAATGGTCAAGAGACATGTTAGGTCACCCTGGAATGAGACAGCGTCTTGATAATGCCAAGATTCTCCATGCCCTAAGAGTATTTGAAACACTGGAATTCACCAAGGATACACGATGCTTGCTTGCATTCATTCTTCGCTATTTTGAACCAATCAATTCGGCAATGTGTGCATAGGTTGAATTGACAATTACGCTAGAAGACGTGAACGTTTTGTTGCAATTACCGGTGACATGTAATATCCCTACCAAATGACCTACAGAAGACACGGAGATTACTACTATCTTGACAATAAAGATTGAGGAGTTGCGACAAACTCAGGGCCATCCCTATAGCAATTATTTAGCATGGATCAATTATTGGCGTAACAAGAGTACTAGCCCCAAAGATTTTGCTACCGACCATCCTCTGCACGTGGTTGCGTTCCTTACACTCTGGCTATCCAGAGATGTATTCGAAGATTTTCCTGGGGATCAGTTGAAACTATCGGTTGTTCCTCTTGTTGTAGCTCTAGCACAAGGAAAAGTTCTCCCGATTGGTAAAATATTTCTGGGCTCCTTGTATTCGCACTTAGGGGCACTTGCAAGAGATTTGAGAGCTTCCAATGGAAGTGTTGTAATAGAGTCTTTCATTCCTGTCATATTTCTTCAAGCTTGGTTGTGGGAACATTTTCTTGAATACGCACCTAAGGTCCAGGCTTCTTATCCAGATTCGCGAGTTAAATACGCTCGAATCCTTCGTTGGTATGGTGGGAAGCCTTCTCATGTGAATCTTGCTAGCGTGATGGATGATGAAACGAAAGTGAACTTTAGGCCTTGGGGTTCCTGATTCCAAAACATAATATCTCCATCAACTTTCGCGACGTTATGTGATACTACTCTTCATTCTAGATTAACGAAATAGGGCAACATTGTCACGACTTGTCAAGCTACTTTTATGCACAGCTGCGTCTCGGGTTACCTCCCTGCTCTTAGCGCAAATGGGTTTTCAATACAGAGTTATAATATTGACAGAGCTGCTCCACATATGGGTTTTGATCAATCGGTCCCTCATTATCATTCTGCAGTGCCTTCGGTTGAAAATCTCACACAATCCTTGGACATTCATGTCGTCTTTGGTACGAGTGTCCCTTTTCATCGCGTTGGCAGAAAGACACATGTCACCGGGCGGTATAGAATATTTTGGGATTTGCAGCTCTCCTTTATTCATAGATTTTTGTTGGAGACTCATGGTGCCGTGCATGGTATTCTTCGTAATGATCAGTTATCATCTCGCCCAAATTTAAGGGCGATTCCTCTTGAGGGGAAAATGCCCTCACTCCCTGCTTGTACTGTTGCTAACTCTGACGCCTCCGAACATCAACACAAATGTAGTCTGAAGCAGGAAAAGGGATCTTCAGAAGGCGATTTGGAAATTATCATGACCGATGTCTTTGATGAAACATCTTCCCCAACATTGGATATTGGGAGCATCCCTCCTGACATAGTTTTTGTGCAAAATAATGATACCGAATATCTGAATGCTGGAGTCATCTTTGATTTCGAGTTCGATCGAATCTGCCCTAACTATCTATGCCGATTTGTATTCCAAAATATGGAATAAATTCGGCCACTTATTTGTGGGTAATTATGGAAGGTATCGGTCTTTGGAAGATAAGGTGTCTATGTTGTTGCCGACTGTTCAGGAAATGACACTTCTTCCTTGTCAGATATATATGATGTGGTGCTCCAAGATTGGAATACATCTTTGGACGAAGCTGAGGCGGTTAGACTGGACGTCGGATGGTTGCGTGGTTACCTTGCAGGAGCGCAAAAGAAGCTGAATCCAGCGGGTATCTTTTCTGATCCGGAGGCGGTTGAGAAGGAAAAAACTGATGTTGAGAGGTTGATTCTAGAGTTAAAGCTTGCTACTAAAAACCTCGATAAGTTGGAGAGAGCATATGCCGATGGTGTTGAGCCAATCTTTAAAATTTTCTTCTCCGAGTAGTTTTATAGGTTTTTTCTGAGATACCATAGATTTTCTTCCCCTTTTTTTTGTCTTTATTTATCTAGATTTTGAACATGCATATTTGGAAAGGATTTTATGATGAAATAAAATAAATACTTTTGATTAAGTAGAGTTTAAATCCTAAGTATGAATGCAAGATATTGCAGACATTTTGGAGGAAATACAAATATTGCTGAGCATCCAGAGGTAAAAACGGAGCTTATCTTTGGCTCGAGTGTATTCATATACATTCTCAACAGCCAAATACAATTACGAAGATTGTCCTTGGCTCGTACGTATCTAAGTATGAGCAATTAGGGACGAAGATGAAGCGTAAGGACAAAGGTCCAAAATACAACTCGTATGGAAAAACAAAGCTTCGTTCCTCTACAATTCTTAAGCTTATCGCTTTGCGAATTTTCGGGGGCAAAGGAAGGTGTGTAGCATCAACATCATCAAAGAAGGTCGATCCTCCCAACAATATCTATAGACGAAGGCGGAGGTCATGATAATTGGATCCAAAGACATCAACAATGGTTGTATTTTACAACTTAAGTCTGAATCTGAAGGTATGCATGGGAGCGAAGCCCCTTAAAGGAAGACTCACCACCGTCAGGCATACGTGGGAGCGAAGCCCCTTAAAGGCAGACTCACCATGGTCAGGCATACATGTGAGCGAAGCCTATTAAATGCAGACTCACCATTGCAAAGAATGGGTTATTCAATCCAAAGATACGAAGGTACAAGTCAACAAAGCCCGTTTGTGTGTGTATGCATAAACGAGGCTACAACTCAAATGCAACGAGGAACAAAGTCTGTATAAATATGTGTAACCCAAGCCTCAGCAATACCCCGACTCTCCCATTCGAGGAACCTATGAAGTGCCAAATACTAATGCAAGGGGTAGTTCGTCGAAAGAAGAAATCCTTTAAGGCTAAGAAGAAGCAACAACTCAATCCTAAAGGGTACCCTTCGAATCACAGGGTTCCAAAGGAATTTTTATTTCTATTTTATGCAGGAACGAAGCCTGCAAGAGAAACTCACTACAACCATAATGAAGCCTACAAGGGGCATCTTGCTACAAGCAAAGTACCCTGTGACACCTAGGATGAACATGTAGCTGATACAGACAAGGAGGCAACCTAACGGACGAAGGATCCATAAATGCAAATACTTTTCCTTTTAAAAGCTGCAAGAACCAGCTTTCAAAAGCAAAATGGGGCAAACATACATCAATCATGGCGCCTCTACAACATCAATTAAAAACAATAAATATATGTTGAAGGTAATACAGTTTTAAGGTATGCTACCTTTATAGGACACAATTATATACGTAACTGTGATATATCCCTAGAAAGAGGTATTATAAGCCTCATCAATCAATATAAAGCTTGGATTTCGAATATAGCTTTTAATGCGTGTGAAATGAAACAAACATGCAAAAACAAAGGGTTCGAACTGACACCCACTGTCAGAATTGACGGAAAAAACAAAGGGTTAGAAATGACACCCACCGTCAGAATTGACGATGAGGCAGGGCACGACATAACTGCACATATGTCAATCTCGGATCCTCGGGGAAAATGAATCCTACTAAGAGGCAAATAATAAGCAATATATCCCACAAATAGAGATACTCTGTCGAAGTAAAGCGGCCTTTGAGCTAAACGCATAGGGTTACAGGAAAATTATTGCCCACTTAGGGACCCTCGCCACCATGGTACCTTATGGCCAAAGGATACTCTGGTAGGACGTTGAATGTTCCACCAAGGTTAATCATACCTTAGCACCAAGCGATGGCTTGATTGTGCGACAAAATGGACACACTATGTCATAAATATTGTGCAACAAAGCAAGCAAAATGCTATAGCACACATTACCAAAAGGTAAAAAAATACGGAGTGGTATATGTACGTATTATATTTACGCAGGTACAAACAATACGACGAAAAGCTTAACCAAAGATAAAGGTTCCAAAAGGTATACTTCTGTAGTGATCTACACTACAATTGGATAACCAGGCCTAATTCTACAGGATCTACTCTGCAGAGATTAGAGATAAACCTCAAATGAGGATGAACAACACAATAATCTATTTCATATCTCCAAATAAAGACTCTCAAGGATTATAAGGAAGAAGACTTCCGATGGCACATTCCACTCACGCACGCGTCTACTACTACTACTTTTACTAGATACATACGGTCTGCCCTTAACAAGTGGACAGCTCATAACCGGGTTACTAGATAACATAAGGTCTGCCCTTAACAAGTGGACAGCCCATAACCGGGATATGACAAATACCCACCCCTCCAAACCATCCTTGTCCTCAAGGATGAGGATCAAGTAAACAAGCTCGAGTGATAGAGAGTCATTGCTTGTAACTCCTCCAGGTGAAAGGATTTTATTCTGTCTCCCAAAGAGATCTTCTATATGTTGGACATCAAGGTAGTTGTAGCTCCCTCTAATACATATTAGCAGCCCAGTAGCCACAATACCCATGAATACTCTTGTGAGGCTATTACGCACTTCAAATCCAGAACCCATAACCAACTATCTCCTCTTGTGCAAAATGCAATGGTTGTACTTGGTTGCAGTTCTCACCTCAGAATCAACCAACAAACCTGACATTCGTGTGATCATATTGGAGTTTGTCACTATGTCTCTGTGAATTACCGCATGAACCCTTCCTTTGTCACTTGTTGGAGTACATCTTTGAAATGGTACACCCAGTTGCTTGAGAGCTAATTCCTTCAACGTTTCTCTGGTAATGTCAGTCTCGACTTGATATTCATTAAAATGCCTAAGCTTTAGGAACTGACAAGGAACAAAACACTTGAATGCAAGCCATTCTGGGTGTTCAGAAACTGCAGTAAATACCTTAACCTCATATGTGAATGCTATGAAAAATGTAACAGCATAGACTTCAGTGAGGCACGACGTTGCTGCAGACCCGATAAAATTAGCAACCTGACCATGAGTATGCACCCATATACCATCGAACTGAGCTTGATAAATACTGTTAGAAGTAACATTTATAACCAGACCAGTGGATTTGGTTCCCATGCACTTTGGAACGGCTAAGAAAGTGAAATTTGCGTCGTAGTTAAATCCTGTCTGTGCAGCACTGCTTCCTTGTCCTTTGTTTTCCTCCACTCTTGATCCACCAATTCTCGTACAGTCTGAATGTAAACCCCCACTGTTCTTTTGCAGAATTTTACCCCCATATGCCACATCTTGTTTCGAAATGGCTGACCAAATACACGAGTGTGACGAGTAAGGTACTGTCGAACAACAACCAAGGTTATAATAACCATCACAATATATTTCAGAAATGCCTTCATCTTTTCTTCCTTAACCTGTGATTTTCTATCATACAGAACTCCAATAATCTTTGTTGTTAGACTGTATGTATGAGTCGGCATGAAAAAACACTTCATAGGTACCTTTGCTAGTTGATTAAGAATACAAGAAACTTTAAGTAATTCTTTTCCCCGCCTACGCACTCTAATTCCACCACCATTAGCATTTAAGCGCATCTCCTTGATTAAAACTTTTTGCATTTCCTCCGATTCTCTACCTTTGCACCTTGTACTATTAGCATTCTGAACATGTACCCTACTCACCAGCAATGTAAGAAGTTGCTTGAATTCTTGGTACATCAGATTTATAGCATAATGAATGTTGATTCCACCAAGGATGTCCTTAATTCCCTCTCTCCCCTTGTCACATTCCACCCCAGTACAATGTTCCTTATTGAGCAATAATATTCCCAACACTCGACTATGACAAGGACTGAGCGAGAAGAAATTCTTCCTCAGGAGCTGACGATAAGGCTCAACAACTAACAGAGTCACCATAAGTGAATAATGATGGAGTCTAACAAAACCATCTTCTGGAGTCAACACCTTCAGCAACTTTGGTGAGAGCAAATTACCAGCTGGCACATTAGATGCTCCAAATGGCATTACAGAATGAAGAATACTTCTAGGCTGCCCTGTATAGAACCAATCACAAACTGTAGCTTCAGTATTTAGTGAAAGAAATCCAATATTACCTCTTAAAATCCTCACAAAAATCTTTGATATATCACTTTGCCGCGAAAATTCAATACACAGCTTGTTAGAATTACTTATTGCAATCTCTTCAGCAAACACATAACCCATTGTATCTTGATAAAAGAATACCATAGCAAAGCAAGAGTATCTCCTATATTGAAACCCCTTGCCACGGTCAAACACCCAATAGACATCATCCAGACCTTGAAGATACAGGAATAGAATTGTCCTGAATATACTTGGACAATGTACTAAATGTAAGAACCCAGGTTACACATATAACTCTTTTCGAAAGAACATGTGACGGATCATGTAACGTCACTAAAATTTCGCTTGGGCTTTGAGCCCTAGCCCAACGTTTTGGGTAGGAAAATAGAATTTTGTAGTATTTGCGCGTCGTTCTAGTATCAAATGCTTAAAACCCCGGACAATTCCCTGAACCTAGCTGGGCGTTTTAACCAAGTTTGATGTCCCTTAGCAGTAGTGGGTGAATAATTAGTATGGTACAAAATGTGAGCATGGTTGCCACGTGATTGGACAAGAGCAACTAGCCAGGGACATTTGGCTTTTCTTTTCTCTCGCTAAGAACTCGATTTAAAGACGAGCACATTTCATTTTTGTTTTCTCCGTTGTTGGACCATAGTTTTCTTCCCTCACCCTTTTAATCATCATTTTCTACTGAAAACTATCTCTAGTAATTGAAGGAATAGTTTTGAGCTCTCAAATCCAGATTCCAGTTCAACCCACTCTTCGTTTCCGGCCGAATTCGTCTTCTATTAAGGTAGGGGTTTCTTTTCTCTTCGAATTCTATTTTAAAATTCTGCAAATGGGTTTGAAATTTTATATATTTCATGTTTAATCCCTAAAATTTTCCATGATTATAATGCATGTTGTTCTTGGTTGCGAATCTAAAATATTTGAAGAATTTTAAAAAAAAATCTGTTACATAAATTCTGAATTTTCTAGTGTGATTTAATCTAGAAAAAAAATGGTGTTCTTATATAGCCATTAATTTGTTTGATTTAATGCTTGAACGAATTTCCTTTGAAATCGATTTGAATTGTCAGTGGATTGATTTCATTTCCTTGAAAAATCTCTGAATAGTGCATTTTTACTAAATGGGTACACAAATTTTCCATGATTAAAATGATTTATGAAAACCAGCAGATGGGTACTTAAGGATTATGAATCTTAAATCTTACCGATTGTATACATGGATTCTAATTATTAATTAGTGTAACCAATCCTAAGTAATCACCTGAGATGGTATGATCGGTATTTGTAATTGGTGTGACCAATCCTAGTAATTGGTGTGACCGATCACAAAGAAGTTGTGTAATCGATCCTTGTAATTGGTGTAACCGGTCCTAGTAATTGGTGTAACCAATCCTAGTGACTGGTGTGACCGATCACAAGCAATACCATGTGTATATGGTAACCGGTCATGGTAATTGATGTAACCGATCATGGTAACTGATGTAACCGGTCCTGGTAACTTGTGTGACCGATCACAAGTGCTTCCATATTAGGGTATAACCGATCCCAGTGATTGGTAGAACCGATTGAACCTATTGATGTGATTTGGTATTTGATCAATCACATTGTTGTCTTGGAATACAGATGAACCAATTCTAAACTTGTTTAGAAGTGTGGTATAATCGATTCCAAGATTGTAAATATGAAAGAGGATTTACAATAAACAGTCCGTGTCATTTCGTTGATTTTTGCACTAGGGATTCTCTGTGTAAATGATTTCAAATGTTAATAAATGATTTTATGAGGATTGAGTACGATTTGCAACCATCTGCATACTTGTTTCCTACCACTGCTCCTATTTCCTTATAACAGGCATTTTCTTGGAGTTCACCTAAACCTTAGATTGTTTATTTTGGGTCAGTGGAAATGATTTATGACCACAGGTCACTTTCAATTTTGGTTCTTGTCCTTGTTACTCATTTTGAATGCCACTGACACTTCCTAAATAATATTGATGATTTCTTTCTAGTAAAAAGAAATGAATTTCAATTGGCTAAGCATTTGGTGTTAAAACTTGCTTATGTAAAATTTTATGATATCCTCCTTAATGACCTTTTTCTCAAATCTTTTAATTGTACCGATATTCCCTATTTTGGATAACAATTTTATCTCATCATTTGTGAATGATTTGTTGTCAATCTGGGCATTTGAAATGTATTGGCCATGTGCTTATGGTTTTGGCATCCTGTAAGTGTTGTTTGCTTCTTAAGGATAACTTTGAATTGGCTCTTGAATTACACTGATTTGATTTTGTTATATTGTACGTGGAGATGCTCACTTTCCGCTTTTAAAGTATATCGAGCAGTATTTGCGAAAGCTATCTTTGGATATTCTACAGTATTTGTGAAAGCTTGTAGCCATGATTTTTGCGAGATAGATGACTCTACTATAGGACCGTCAGGCCTTAATTGGCACCCCATCTACGGATGGCAACCCGGAAGACCGTTTGTTTGATAACGGTGGCTGGTATCGGACTACCCTGACAATGGCGTTCGCCAAAGAGATAGTAGAGTAACTTATTCTTTATTTACAGCTCCAAATCTTGGTTATTAATTGATCTGTTTAATGCTTTACATTTTGTAAATGATTATCACTGCTGCTCTTGTCTACGTTTTCACATTTTATGCCGACTTTACGTATTGAACTGTTATATCCCCTACTGGGCTGTGGCTCACCCCGTTTTGTTTTGTTTTCCCCCACAGATTTTGAAGAGAGGTTAAGGCAGTAAGCTTACGGCTAGGAGCTTAAGCAAAAATTGGTAATTTTGCTTGTTGAATGTGTATATCACGGGGTCATCTGGGTAGTTTGATTTTCTTATAACTATGTTTATTTTCTTGTGGTTTCAATTCTGTAAAATGTTGTTTATGTGAACTGATGCTTTATGAATTTTTGTTCATATTTGTATATTACATATTGCATTGGGCTTAATTTAAACTAAGCTAGATTTGTTAAAGCTTTGTGTACTTGTTCCACTATGGAATCTTAACTGATCGATGTGTTACGTATTGGATTTTTAGATGGATTAATGGACTAAATGTTCCTCTTTTATTTCGAAGTATACTTCATTTTAAATTCTATGTTTATCGGTCTATTAGAAGGGTTCCTTTCGATGGTACTCGATTCGGTTTCTAGTGTTGTTGGATAATGAAAAATTGCCTATTGAAATTTTATTAAATCCTTCAACAATCAAGTAATTATGAGTTTCTTTTTGTAAAACTTGTGTTGAGAAATTGGAAGGGTATTCTTCGACCCTGCCGTAGCTATGATAAATAATTCTTTTTCATTCATCGTTCTCATTTTTGCCATTGATCTTTATCCATTGTTGCTTCATATGTAAAATGATTGTTAACTTTTATGCCTTGAATATTTTAATTTTAACATCCTAGTGATGTACCGGGGGTTTTGCTCCGCTAGTCGAGTTGAAAACCAACCCGTTAGAGGGTAAATTTACTGGTCTGCCACAGATCATTTTCTTTGTTTGCTTCAACATAAAACCTCAATGATCCCACATAAAGAGTGTCTGATTTATCAAGCAACCCACGCCTCAACTGTAAGATTAGATGATCTATAACACCACTGAAATGACATCTTGTACAATTATGCATTTGTTCAGTTAGCCCCCGGTTCATCATACTTTCCTCCATGCTGAACCATAAAGATGTGGAGATACTCTCAATTATACCAGTTCCTTGTGACATTTTCACATACAATTCATTATCACAATAATTGTCACCATCTTCAACAATTTCAAACACATTTGAGTCAGTAAACAAAAAATTTAAACCACACCCAAGTCCTAGAACCAGTTTATAAACAAAATCATCATTGTAATTATCCATTGAAACAGACTCATCAAACTCTCTTCCTCGATCAAATAACCTTCTCATAACTTCGCATTCAAGTATTTTATCAAACATATACCAAACAGTGGTAATAAAACCATCATTCGCTAGCATACAAGCAATTGAATCACTAGAAAACCCATCCGATTGATACCTACTATGATAAACCAGCTTTTGAACAATTTTTTACTATGCAATCTATCCAAAAATTGAAAACCCATGCAATCAGGAGACCCCAATTTAGAATCAAACTTCAATTTGTCTTTTCCACGATCAAACAAGCTACGAGAAGAATTCATAATACTGGAAGAACAGTTAGACATTAATAGTTTGTGAGTTAATACTACCTGTTCGAAACCATCCTTACTTAATTTGATGAAATTCTTCGTAACAAAATCATTAACTGAATGGATTTTGGAATCGAAAAGCTTACCCTCTTGGTAATCCAGAAACAGTGGATTCACCTTACACCCATCACGGAAGGATAAAATTGACCCGGCTTTGTGAGAAGAAACATTTTGATGAAACGGTACTGATTTCTCACAACAGCGATTTGAACTGCCATCTTCAGCTCTATTAATAATTGAAAATTGGGGTTTGAAACTGGATCGATAATTACCTTCGTCTGTTGCTAGAGGAGTTGAAGTTTTTGAAGTGAAATCATTTACTGAAATTGAATCAATAGGAGGTTCTTCCAGTTTTTGAATGATCTCTTTCTCCATCAGTTTCACTTCCTTCAATACAGATCCAATTAATTCGAAGCTTTCCCACGAATTTGATTCCCGATTCTCATCATCAGATGAACTCAAATATATCTCACTCTTCAGTAACAGCAATTTCTTCGTTTATGTTGCTAAAATTTTCTTGAATTTTGCTAGAAGCACATGAGAGGGTTTATTTTTTAGAACCCTTGCAGTTACTTCTTGAACCCGAAGAACAGTAGCTAATTGCTCAGCTAAAGCCTTATTGCCGGCCATGATCAATCCAAGGAAATACCGGCTCTGATACCACTTGTAGTGATCTACACTACAATTGGATAATCAGGCCTAATTCTACAGGATCTAATCTGCAGAGATTAGAGATAAACCTCAAATGAGGATGAACAACACAATAATCTATTTCATATCTCCAAATACAGACTCTCAAGGATTATAAGGAAGAAGACTTGCGCTGGCACATTCCACTCACGCACACGTCTACTACTACTACTTTTACTAGATACATACGGTCTGCCCTTAACAAGTGGACAGCTCATAACCGGGTTACTAGATAGCATATGGTCTGCCCTTAACAAGTGGACAGCCCATAACCGGGATATGACAACTTCCATTGCAAAGGAGCGAAGCTACAACAACGAAGGTACACCAGGAGACAACTCCATACCAGGCAAGTAAAGAGACATCTGAGTCACCTTGGACGAAAGAAAAACTAAAAGTTAAATAATATACGCCTAAGCAATAAGCTCAAATTCAGCTAAAACTTAGCTGCGTGCTATGAGGGGGTACCTTCTAGCCTCATTATATCTTGCTCAGGCAACGGCTGGTCCAAAAGGTAGCAAAAATACCTAAGCAGCGAGCGAAGGCTCCACTTTAAAAAAGGGTGAAAACCACCATCCCAGTCTAAGCTGTCGTTTACGAAGGCATGGCCCTCGTAAACAAATACATACATACATACATACATACATACATACATACATACATACATACATACATACATACAT
>JAJJMB010014788.1:2028903-2042016 GCA_023531105.1 Papaver atlanticum | reverse complement strand
CATACATACATACATACATACATACATACATACATACATACATACATGCATACATGCATGCATACATACGTGCATACATATATACAAGCATACGCATATTTGTGTGATAATATTAGCATCATAATATTGTACTTCAATACTTATACAAGTACTTCATCAAATTACTTCGATACTTCTGTACTTCGAGGGTACTTTAGCAAATTACTTCGATACTTCTATACTTCGAGGGTACCTCAGCAAATTACTTCGATACTTCTATTCTTCGAGGGTACCTCGGTAAATCACTTTGATACTTCTATACTTCGAGGGTACCTCAACAATTTACTTCAATACTTCGAAGGTACCTCAGTAATATACTTCGATACTTCTGTACTTCGAAGGTACCTCAGTAATATATTTCGATACTTCTATACTTCGAGGGTACCTCAGCAAATTACTTCGATACTTCTATACTTCGAGGGTACCTCAGTAAATTACTTTGATACTTCTATACTTCGAGGGTACCTCAGCAATTTACTTCAATACTTCAATCGTACCTCAGCGAATTTACTTCAATGGTACCTCGGCGAATTTACTTCAAGGATACCCTAGAAAGTTGCTTTGAAGGTATCTTAGCAAACTTATTTGATACTTCGATGATATTTTCATCGAAATAAACGAAGGAGGATCAAGATTTTTTTTATTAGGGGTCATTCTTCGAGCAACCCTCAAGTTAAGGGCCAAACTGTGAGTACCAAAAATCTGTTATGCCACGTGGCACAACATTAAAGGTGGAGCAACTTATTATGTTACAATAATGCACACTACATCTCTCCTTTGGATGCTTCGTTATGAAGCTATCTCCCTCAACGTGTGGCGCACTATTAAAGGATGGAGTAGCAAAGTAAGCTACAACAGACTATGCCAAATCACTACCAAGATTGCTTAACTTTTAAGCAATAGGGTGTAGTGTAGGAACATGGGTGTGTCTGTCTGTCAGAAGTAGCTCAGCAGTCTACACAGCTTTTAGTACGAAGGCGTGTTCTTTAACCACGTGGGCTCAGAGTACGTGTCATCCTATGACTGGGAAGGTACGCGGCCAACGAAGGTACAACTTGTACGGAGGATTCATAGTTCACGATGGCACGTGGGGGAAGCTAAGGTGGCATCGTCTGATTGGATATGGTGGGCGGCCAACGAAGGTACGCGGCCAACGAAGGTACAACTTGTACGGAGGATTCATAGTTCACGATGGCACGTGGGGAAGCTAAGGTGGCATCGTCTGATTGGAGATGGTAGGTGGCCAACGAAGGTACTAGATTGACCAAGGACCATCGGATCTTGATGGAACATAAGACAACAAAGATATCCATGATGCATGTGGAGCTATAAATACCCATCCATATCTCAAGAAGAGGGGGACAATTGGGTTGGTGAGGAATTAGGGAAAATGTTCTCTCTCTCTATATTTCTTCTCTTTAAGAGCTCCATACTTTCTTTAATGGAGTTCTTCCACCCAAATGTAACACGATCAATAATAAACTTACTATCTTTACCCGTGGACGTAGGTTAGAATTAACCGAACCACGTAATCTCTTGTGTGATTTGATAACTTAGTTGCACTTACATTATCTTCTCATCTAGCTATTTACTTACTGAGTTATCTCTGTGCTCTGAGTTATCTCTGTTTCCTGAGTTATCTATGTTTCTCGAGTTATCTGTTCATTTGAGATATCTCTTTATTTAGCTTATTTGCATACTCGTCTTTGTTTTACAGACGTACCTTTGTTTTCTTAGCATCTGCTCTTACGAAGTATTTTTACTTACTTAGTATATGATCTTCCAAGCATATCTCATTTCGAACATTGATGCGTGTCGTAGGTGCAATCAAATTAGTGATCTTAAATCCACTCAATTAATAAATAATATAATGGAAGTCAAGTTCGTTCCCACGAAGAGTAGGGAGTTTTAGTTGTCAAAAATGTCACAATGGGGGTTTGTTTTAGATTTTAAAACAAAGTAAATAACAAAGCAATTAAAAATAATTAAGATTGCAAGTAATGGAGAGAAATATGATCAGGGAATCCTTCTTCGTTACTAAACCGTCATCAAGTTATTATATTCATCCATTAATACAATTAATCACAGATTATTACCAATCGTGGAATAACATCTAGCTCAGTGGTATCCCCTAAATTCCTTATATCATTGAGTACGGAAGCTCTCCAATACCAGATTCTATTCGTCGAAATCACCTAGTAGTAGCTCACTCAAGGTGTAATTTGGTCGAATGCTTTATCTTTTGTGAATTATAGATTGATCCTAGTAGTTAGACTCTTAGCTCAAGGTCTACTTTCTAGTGTTGTTTATACACACAATCGCTACACGGAATCCCTCTGCAAGGTCTTGTGTTCTCTACTTTTATGAATTATTCGACTATTACTTATCTCCTAACTCAATACTAGCATTTGATTGAATCAACAAATTAATTCAGTTGGCCACCTAAACAATCTATCAATCGATCATAAATATTCTAATTAGTATAAATAATCAATAATCATGTGAAGAACTAGATTTATATAATAACTCAAATCATGTCTAGAACTATAAATTCATCCCCAATCACTAAGAAGTTTAGCTACTCATGGTACTAACAAAGCCCATGAGTTTCATATGATAAAATGGTAAAGAAATAGTTACGGTGATGGAAATAGCTCTAAACCCTAGCTTTTCTTCTCCTTAGTTCTTCTATCCAATGGCTTGATTAAAGATTAAAAGATATCTCTCAAAGATATTAGAAGTTCTCTTAAATAGGTCTCCAAGTTGTAGTAGTGCCCGTGCCCGAATCCCGGTCAAAATCATATGGAAACTTACCAAAAACGCACCAAGCAACCCCACTTCCAAAGTCTGGCCGTACCCAAGTCTCTTGAGAATATCCAAATGGGCCCATACAAATGATGAAGGTCCAGCCCATTGAGTCTTAGGCATGCATTGTATAACTGTCGGATGCAGAGAACCAACAGCACACCCTAGTCTTCCCGCGGATACATGAGTCATCGTGAGAAATATTTTTCCCTGGATTCTGTATTCTTCCCATCAGAATCACGGTCACTAAAGCCACCGTGAAATTAAACTTTCCCTGAATTTTCATTCTTTCTCGATCAAATCTCGGACACTCGCAACTCCGTGAAAAATAAGAGTTACGGATTTTCAATTCCTGTTCAAAACTTCCACGGATACTTCTCCCTCCATGAGTTTTTAATTCCCCTGACTTTTCAAACCCAAACCAATAACTCCGCGTATACCAGGATCTCCGTGGAAAAGATTTTCTTTTAAGTTTTAACTCAGCCAAGCTCTGCTCCTATATCCTCAGCATAACAGACCCATCTCAACTTTCCATGTTGTTCTCATCTTCGACTATCCCTTATTTCTCTGCATACTCTCACTGCCAGAATACCTTATCTCAAACTCCATTTCAGCTCCTTCTTTCTCGTATAACAGCAGCACCAGTACGAGATTCTCTTCTTCACTGCCATTAACTCGATCTGTTCCATTACGATCACCATCATTACTGCTATCAATGGCAAACCATCACAGCCTCGAGCTCTAACTCCATCAACCTGGTTTACTCGAGACCAACTCCTCTCTGTACAAACTCTATCTTCTACCATGCAGCGTCATCATTATTCCGATCATCAGGCTCAACCTTTATCACCATGCAACCAAACTTCTCATCATTGCCAACTAACAACAGCAAACTACATCCCTGGTTTCTCGAGCTCTTCCTTATCTGCACCACAGACTCCAGAAACACCAACACAGCTCACTCCGTGTTTTATCTCGAGCTGTACCTATCCCTGACTCTTCCTAGCTCGAGCTCCATGTCATAACTACAGCCTTCTGTCATCTCTGCCTTAACTCGTCAATGGCAGTCACCATTATTTCCCATCTTTCTCGAGCTCCAGCTTCTATGTAATCTGCCAACATCAATCCACGAGCTCAACCCATTTTATGTTTTCGTTCTCGAGCTTCACCACGTCCCTCCTGCCAGTAAACTCATTCTCTCTGCGGTCACCAAGCTCGACTACTTCTGGTCATTACTGCCAACACTATTTCTTTAACGTTGAGATGACTTACAGCACCTCTCCATGAACTGTTTTCATGCTCGTTCAATGTCAGCAGAAACTCTTTCGATGGCAGTTGCAACCACCCTCTTCTCTGCCTCCATCACTTCTTCAGGCTCATCACCTCCGTTTGTTTTCAATCGGGTTCTCGCCTGAGAATTTTAACCCAAAACCGTAACTCATGTGAACTGAGAAGATGATGATAGCCCGTAATAAATTATCCTGGTGCCTTCATAAAATCTGTGCTTTGACATCCTTCGCATCTTTGACTCGCTTCGATCGCCAATAAAATCTTCATACGATGTCGGAATAACTCCATTTTTTCGCCGTTGGCTTCGTATTTTCGTTCTCTTCGAGATGATAGCAAGAACTCCTATAGTTGAACGAGTTACATCTGGTCTTTGGCCCTTCTCCCTTTCACAATTAAGTGCAAATTCATTTCTTTTGGATGATTCACCTAATAAAACACAAAGAAGACAAAACAAACGTAATATACAATAATTTGCAAGAATATAAGCAATTACTAGCATGGATTCGATACTAAATATATGCAAAATATGCACTTAACAAACATACCTTTTATTTACTCAGCAGTATCAGTTCAACTGAGGTATCCATACTACTTAGTATATGATCCTCTGAGCTGTTCATATTACGTAGACTATGGGAAAAATAGTAGTCACACTCGAGAATCACATCATCTTCACAAGAGTCTTTAAATTATCCTTCTATTTTTATATTAAAAAAATAATCAATTAAAACTCAATAATCTACATAAATTTTAAAACAATAAGAGAGACACAATACTTACAAAATTCTTAAGACTTGTTGTTGGGTCTTTCACGGTGTTTTTCTACTTACAAGTCGGTTGATCAACAATTTTTTCCCTAATCACAGTAGGACGAGAAAAATCGGAGTACCACAGCATGTAATTTTCATGAGCTTCATGACCTTCGGTCACCTCGTCCAAAAGACTCAAATCAATTTTATACTTACGTCTATCGTCCCAATGAGAAGTTTCTGGTGGTGGAACGTAAATGACGTCAATAGATTTTTGGGACGTGTTGCACTCTTCCCTTGACACTTTAAACAATGGTTCATCACCAGGATGGGGTTCTTCTTTGACGTAACCGGTTTGTCGCATTACCCGATACAGATCGCACATTGAAAATCCTTGGGGGTAAAACAAGGGACTGTAGTAAAATGAAATATTATTTCTCCTTATGATTATTTTATCTTTTATATCGTCTCGATACGGACCGAAAATTACCTCATCCGCAGTCATGTTGTCCAAGGAAACTTGCATGTTGATAAGATGCTGAGGCATATCCTTCTCCCGAAAACTAGTAAAAGTGTACCTGTGTCCTCTAGGCTTGTGCTTTGCAAGATCAGTCTTGACTTTGATGTTGGGGTTGGCTTTCACCAAGGACAGGAAGTGCTCGTATATCCAAGTCTATGCAGACTCAAAGTATAGTAAGAATCTCATCCTACACAAATATTTTGTGGATATAAATGATTAGACAATTTAATTACCTGAAATAAACTTAGATTCCCGTTAACTGCTTCACTAGTGACCTTGAAGCCTTTGTCAACTCTTCATTCAAGTGGCCAACCAATGTAGTACCCCATGAATAGGCATGCATCTCATCAAGGGGATGTAATAGCTGAAAATACTTGGCGTCGACCAAGTTTCCGGAATTGTCAGGGAAGACACAGTTGGCCAGAACGTATAGCAAATAAGCGGACGCAATAACATTGACTCGCACTTCGTCCACACTTCCCTCCTCATCAAAAATATTAAAGAGTCTCACTGTATTCATCTCTCAACTTCTTAAGCTTCAGTTTCTTGCTTCTATAACCATCCTTCATCACAAACATAGACTTGGACTTCTTATCATCCCAACCGAACAAGTTCTTGGTCAATTTGAATATATTCTCCCAAGAAATTTGATCATCATAGCCATCTTTGGTGGCTTTTCCATCAACCTCGATGCCTAGATTTTGCTGACAATCATCAGGAGTAATCGCTATTTCATAAGAGTAATGTATCCGTCTCCCCATAAAACCTCTCACAAAATGCACATATGACAGCTTTGTCATACTCAACAACTGAACTCTTCACCACAGGCCACAACCTGGAGTTTTGGACGATTTCTATCACGGCGTCACATTCTATGTCAAGTGGTCATTTCTTCATCATAGTATTTGAAGCTTGGCGCCTCAAAAGATGGATGGCATTCTTATGATCCTAAGTACCAAAAACACAAAATTAAAAGAAATACAAATATTTGAAACAAATTTAAGATTGAATGTCTTAAATAACAACAAAGTGAGATTCAGATTACTTATGAGAGTAGAATAGGTTTCATACTCCCATGAGTCTTTGTATCCAAAAATAACATTTCCACCATCTTCAGGTAACCCTAGGAGGGGCTCACCTTATTTATGTACCTTTTTCAAATGAGAGGGCGGCATGTGGGAATCAATAGGTTTATTGATAACCTTCTCTTTTCCAGTCGCAGTTGCAATTTGTGATACTTTTTCAATCGAAACCCCTGTTTTTTTACCATTACCTTATTCTTCTCCATTTTCTTCTTCATCTTATTTATCTTCTTCAACAATTTCACATTGTCCATCATCTTTGTCACCATTATTACCATCATCATTACCTCATGCAGTAGGTGGAATATCATTCCCATCACCATTATTACCTCATCCAGAAGTTGGAGTTCCTTGATCATCATCACCGTTACCTCTTATACCAGATGGAATTGATTAACCTTCATCTGGAGTTTCATCAGAATCACTTGGTTCAGGTGGTGCCATTTTTCTTTTCACGGATATTTAGCGTTCCTTGCTCAACAAATTCTCCTTGATATGTTGCAGTCAAGAGTTTGCCACCTTTGCGAGGAGGTTTTGAAGGAGGAGTAACAAGCTTCTTTCCTTGCTTGACCTTTTGCATCCTAAACAAGAACAATGGATATACATTTCAATTAGTCTTCAGGGTCAACATTTGCACAAGGAAACGACTAACTAACAAATGCAATTAGTCGTCAGGGACGACAATAATATCAAGTGACAACTAAACCATAGTCGTCACCATAGGGAAAAATAACAGTAACAACGAATAAAAAAATGGTACACAAAGAAACTTGGTTTTGGTCAGTATTTAGTCAACATTGTCGATAAGCCATATAGTGACGACTAATTGAAAACACTGGCGGTACCAAAATAAACCACCAACTTTTTCGTAGGCAATCTGCATGGACAAACTCAACACAACTCTGAGAGTGGAAACTCAAACAAGGAAATTGTCTAAAGTTATCTCTCTCTCTCTCTCTTGTTGTTAGAACGTTTACAGAACTGAATTTGTGAACCTAACTACAAAGAGAGTTCTTGGACGGTACCAAAGACCAATATCCAAGGATCAATCAAGTCTTATCCAACAAACAAGGTTGGACCTAGATACAGTGACTGATCAACACACAACCTGTGAGATTTCAATTATAAAGATAAACAATATAATCCGGAAAAAGAAATAACACAGATACCAGAAATTTTGTTAACGAGGAAAACACAAATGCATAAAAACCCCGGGACCTATTCCAGATTGAACACCAAACTGTATTAAGCCGTTACAGACACTAGCCTACTACCAATTAACTTCGGTCTGGAATGTAGTTGAGCCCGAACTCAGACTCCCACTGATTCAGGTACAGTCGTGCACCTTACACCTATTGAATCCCAGCAGGACTCCACGTAATTGATTCCCTTAGACAGTCTCATACCAACTAAGAGTTGCTTCAACTCAATTGAAGACTTTAAATCGAATATGCCTCCCACGGATTAAGCCTATGATTGATTTCCTGATTTATGATCTAAACGGATGATCATATCAAACGAAAGATCCAGGTGATGGAAATCGATAGCAAATTGAAAAAAGTATGGCTATCCTCAAATACCGGACTTAGGCAACCCGAAGTGCAGCCTAGATTATTATTCACCTCATAAGTATAAAAATTGCGGAATCAACAAAGTATGAGATGAAGAGACTTTGTTGATTACTATCTATCTTGATCGTTGGAGCAAGGATCTACACACAATCAAGATCAGGATACTCAAGTTATCAAGATAAAAGATAACTGGACCTGGATTCACGAATCCCAGTTAAGTCTTTGTAGTCGCTAAACCCTAAAAAGGTTTCTGGAGAGGACGACTCTAGATACAACTAGGACACACCAAAAAGTAGTGTCAGGATTCAAAGATCCCAGTTGCCAAGAGTTCCCCTTATATAGACTTTAAAGCCTAGGTTGCTTTAGGTTTAAGCTAAGATAGATTTGGAACCAAGCAAACAATATTCACCGTTAGATGAAAGTTTTGAATCATAATCACATATACAAGATATACACTCTGGTTAGGTAAACCGTAACCGAACCGTGTATAAATACTATGTCCAACATTGTTAGCCGAAACTAGCCGATTTGAATCATTTCCATGTTCATTAAGACATTAAGATTGAGTCATAATTATGTTATCAAATGAGTCTAGTGTTAATTAGAGAATTGATCAAATGCAAGTCACTTCATAGAAATAATTTAATTACACTTGAATCACAATAAACATAGTTTGTAAATGTATAAAGTACAATTACTTGAATCGTTCGTGAATCGGATGAGTCACATTACGCGAACCTGTTTGCAAACTTATATGTGATAACCGAGTTCCGGAGTTGACAGAACTTTTGCAACTCACGTACCGGTTTGCATACTTGGGTGCAACTCAAAGTTCCGGAGTTGACAGAACTTTTTCCGTTCACATACCGGTTTGCAAACTTAATACTTTTTAACCGGTTTCGGAGTTCACAAAACTTTTAAAATTTACCTACCGGTTTGGGTACTAAACTGGTTCTAGAACATAGAACTGTTTTGGCTCACATACCAGTTTTATTATTTTAACCCGGTTCCCTTACCACAGTTCCAAAATGGTTTGCATACGAATATGCATACCTATCCGGATCACGAAACAAACTGGTTTTCCCATGATGTACATATGAATATGCATATCACACAAATCTGAAAGTTGATATATAGCTACTCCGCTACGTGTACGAATACATGTAATACGGTTTCAGACATATGACAGTTTTCTCAATTTGTAAGACTGATAACACTGTCTTGTATTCCGAATATAGTAGTTCTATATTTCTCTAAATCAATTCGAAACATTCCTGAATAACATCAATGACACATATCACTATTCCAGACTATTTTCAAATGATAAACTTGAATCATGATTAGGTTCCGAACAATAAATTGTTCTCCACCGAAATTTGATTAAGTATGAACAAATGTTCATTAAGCTTAGTCATTATATTTCGAGAAATTCGTAAACTAAATAATTAGTTCTCGACTCAAAATTCTTGTATATGCAAGCTAGTATGATTAGTTATGCGACAATCGTCTCAAGGATATAAAAGTGAATATAACTTGAGAAATAAGTGGTTCAGTCTTCACTTACCTTTTGTTGATGAAGTTCTCCAAAATCTTCGGTTGATCTTCGCCTTCAAACGGTAGAACGCAAATGATGACTGTCTCTTTTCTCAACCGCCTCTATCCTAGACCGAGACTTAACTAATTTTAGACTATAAATCAAGATATATTTTTGACAACTAAATTTGACAACAAGCTTGATATAGCAACACTTGTGAGTTCGACCGAGCAATGCTCTAATAATCTCCCCTTTGTCAATTTTAGTGACAAAACTATTTAATACATATGGATAACAAAATAAAGTTTGAAACACTCATCGATTCATCATGCCTTGATTTCCTTGGTTTCTTCAACTCTCCTTGAACTCTTCGCTTCCAAGTCGCAATGATTCTGAACGTGTTCAACTCAGCATCGTTGTTGTTGAGGAACCGATTCCATAGCTATGAAAACTTTGAAAATAATATTCTCAATTGTTGTTATACAGAAATATAATATTATTATCTTCTCTCCAAAGTTCAATTGTATCTCAACTCTGAAGTAATACTACGGTGATATGTTTTTCCCCCTTAATCAATACTTGCACCTTTTGTATAATATGTAAACCTATTGCTTAAATGATTATCTCCCCCTTACATAATGTTCTGTAAACCATACGTATGTAGTACAAAACTACTAAATAATTCTCCCCCTTTTTGTCACTAAAATTAACAAAGGTACGAAAATTGCGGGATCAGAATGAATACAACCAAAAGATATCTCAAGTTTAAGGAAGATGGAGATACTACATAATAACATAGTTAAGATGTAACTCCTCATATCAACTTATTTAGATGATATCACATAGTAATAAATACTTAGCGCTCATCCTAGGAGATTAAAAAGATACAAGCATCCCCTTTATAATTCCACAGCCACACTCCTCACAAAGATATAGCAATTAAGCACAAGTTCATTTAAGAACTCTCCCCCATAAAATCTCATTCCCAAGAGAACAACATGACTGACCTTACTTTTGTAAAAAAGAAGGATTTGGTGGACATTAACAAATCACCAAGGATTTGTATCCATAGTATCGACATAAATTAATCTCAAGGCCAGTTACGAACAACGAGACAGATTTTACTCGATTTTACTCAACATAAGAGAATCTTACGGAGTGTGTCTGATCAAATTTTAGATAGTGGTAAGAAATGAGGTTGTCGTTCACTCGGATTTGTAGAGATTAAAGTTTTTAAAAATACTAAATAAATATATACAAAGATATTTAACAATGGGCGAGAGGTACTGGAACTAAGGATTCAGCCAATTTTCATAACATAAGGTTCAATTATTTATTCTCAACAATTTTAGCTCAAGAAATGTAAACATGGACTCTTATTTTTGCCAAGGTAGATTCTAAAAACATTAGTTATAAATCGTAAGCATGGGACATCAAACATCTAAGCAAAAATGACCCATCTAATAAAATAATAACTAATTAATCAAAATCATATTTCAATTAATATTAGTGCAAAAGTCATAAAATAAATTTACCCATGTATGAAGTTCGGCCTCCTCCGTCGTCCCAGTGTTGGGGTTTAACTCATCATGTCGAAAACACACTCAAAATATGTATTCATGGCTCAAAAAGTGTTTACAAGAAGAGAAAATAATGAAACAGGAAATCTGCAACAGCACAGGTGCGTTATAGACCGACTGTTTCAACTCTCAACTGTTATGATGAAGATAATCGTTACAAATCTGAAGATAAATGTTGCAGAAGAGGTTGAAGAAACTGTTACAATGAAGATAAATGTTGCAAACCAGTTGAAGAAACTGTTACAACGAAGATAAATGTTTCAAACCAGTTGAAGAAACTGTTACAACTAGTTGAAGAAACCGTCGATGTTTCCCTGTTCTTCACGAGTAGCAGCAGCAGCAGCAACAGAGTTCTGAAAACTCTTGATTCACGCCTCCTGAGCTCTCCTCTCAACCCCAAACTCTCGACCACCCTTCTATGGAACCTTGTGACTCTATTTATACACCAAAAGCCTAAAAATCACGCGTCAATTACACAAAATAATTCTCATTTACTCCCATGCATGGAAAAGAATAATTTCCATTTTTTTATTAATTACGCGTCTAATCTCGTGCTGCACACACCAGGAACATTCCTTCACGTCCCAGAATAAGTTAGGCACGCAGAAGCCACAAGAAAACTTCCCAAAATTACCAAAAATTCTGAAAATATCTTACGGGAATATCACTCATGTTTTGCTCTACACTTGAATTCTAGCCAATTCTGGTCGAAACCAAAGACCATACCACGTTTCTATCGGTCCTAGGAATGATCCCAATCAATTCCATCCCTTTAGTCTCTCTGAAATGACTCCAAAAATCTGATTTAAAATCTGCCAGGGATAAACATCATTTTCCCGCCTTTTTTTGTTTTGTTTTTGAACGTGAAGGAGAAGGGGGTGCCCCTTATCCGCTGCTGGAGTCCGAATAACAAATGTCCCTTGGGTGCCTTTAGACAACTTTTCGAGCCGATTTTTCCAAAAATTTATATTACCCAAAAATACCTACAAACACATAAAACACCATAATAAGTACAAAAATGGGTACTAACAATATACACAATAGAGATGAAAATAGACACATAAATGCGTCTATCAAATACCCCCAAATTTATTATTTGCTAGTCCCGAGCAAATCAAAACTACAAAATAAAATCCTAACTCACTGTCGCAGGCATCGTCGATTGCACTTAGCATGTGCAACAAGCCTTTAAACCCCTAGGTGGCCCTAGTGGCCGAGTTATAGTCTCGGGAGGGTTTACCAGAGGTGTACCCACAAAACCTTTACTCTAGACCCTAGCTATCTACGCAGAACCTTGAAATGGCACTAAAGAACCTCCTTGGTTGGCATACTTATTGATTATGGGAGGAAGTACCCTGATGCGAAATTCCAATTGTTGTACACGAGTTTGCACTCAAGCATACTAAAATTCATATATAAGTGACAGAGCTCTACTCAGATAGTTTCACTATGGACATCAATATCCGGAGTCAACAAATCACATGGATAAATTAAGAGATGGATATTGAAAAACATAGATGGTTTTGATGTTGACTAGGTGAACGGTGTTTTCTCATATCTGTCTGAAGGCCTCCGCCAAGATGAACCTATCCTAATGGACTGAGATACCGGTCTGACTAATATCAACACAACTGGCATATACAAGGGAACCAGTGGTCGATAATCCTAATTCTAGATCAACTCGTCTGGCATATACAAGGGAACCAGCGGTCGATTTATTGAACACACATTATTTATTTATTTTAGAACTAACAACATGATTAGATCTTGTGGATCCAAGCGCATGCTTCTTGTCAGCAGATTACATGGTCATTCCCGTGGATCCTGCATTCCACGCTTGTTTAGGTGACGGAGACAGGGAGAACAAACACATATTGTTATCCAAGTGTTAAAATTTATTCCGATTGGTCTGGTCGTGTTTTTTTTTTTTTTTTTTTTTTTTT
>JAJJMB010014788.1:1994325-2028803 GCA_023531105.1 Papaver atlanticum | reverse complement strand
TTTTTTTTTTTTTTTTTTTAGTATCTCAATCACTCTATTACACCCTAGCAGTGGTAACAACTTGAATCGTGAGCCCCACTTAATCACTTAGAGAAACATATTTTAAAAAGAAATTAAAATAAAAACAGAAGTGAAAAGGACTCAACGAGATATGGCGAAACTATCATGTTATTTCTAACATCTGAGCTCTGTGCTTTTACGAATAGACTCTTATAGATGTTTCCATCTACTCAGATTGGTAATCGAATTTTGAATAGTGGTAGTAATAGGTTCGTAAGACTTGTGAAAGCAATTGATTTTAGACTTATTTAAACCAAAAATAGAGAAAATTTAATTCCAAATTTGATTTCAAGATTGAAAATAACCAAGACACTAGATTCCACTATTACACATGAATGAATGATGGTAAAAATTCCAAAACTCTAATTATTTTTAAAATCTCTTTTTCTTAATTCACAAATGATCAAGCATATTCTCAAACATTAATTGTATCCCTTAAGCATAGATTATCTAACCAAAGTATAACCTATCTAATTGAATCACAACTAATTAGGAAAAATTATGCAAACAATTAAAATTCTACAAAGTAGTGATTAAGTGAATTATAAAATACAAATTAGAGAAAAATAGAATAGTTACCAATTATTCATGCATAAATAGCTTCCTCCGTGCCTTGATTACGCGAGAATTAGCTCATCATTATCATGGAAACATGCTCAAAATTCATCTTTATTAATGCTCAAAAATGGTTCACAAATGATGAAATGGGAGAAAAAAATGATAAAATCCGGGTTTTGTAACACTTATATTTGTTACAAAATCAATTGTTACAGAAAACGATTAAGGAATACCGTCATTGGCACTGTTGAAGAACGACGGTCTTTAAGGGTCTTATGTTCTTCGTACCTTCTTCACCAGCAGAAAGCAGCAATTTCCTGTAACTTTTTTTATCGATTTTTTTATGCTCTATGGTCTCCCTATTCTCCCTTCTCCTCTCTGCTACTCCACCACACCTTATATACTCCTTCAAACACCAAAATCATGCGTCATAACTCCATATAATCTTCCATTACTCGGCAGTGAATGAAAATCTTCTCGGGAATATTTTCTTCCCTTTCTTCTCTTCTCACGCTGATTTCTCATGCCAAAATACTCCCAGCATATCCAGAAGTGGTCAAACATGCATCAGGTACACGAAAACCTCTCAATTACACACTCAGAACTCGGAATGGAATAACCAAAACCCGAGATACTCTGTCTTCTTCCACGCGAGAATCTAGACAAATTTATTTGATTCTGACAACATTACCACCTTGTTTAGTCAACACAGGATATTTGATGCCAATTCCAGCTATTTAATCTCCTTGAAACTCGTCGAAATCTCCACTGCAAACTCTCGGGTTTTCAAGAACCAATTTCCCGCCAAAAACTCAACTTTTGAAATGTAGAGGATGAAGTGCCCTGATCCAAAACACGGGCGCCTTTAACATCTCGGCTGCCTTGGGGGTTCCCTTATTCATTTTTAGTGTGCCTTTAGTAATTTTGGTGGGTGCCTTTAACACTTTTTCTGGGGTGTTTTCAACATTTTTTCGGGGTTCCTCTGGTGTATTTCTGGGGTGCTTCCGGTGCTTTTCTGGGGTGCCTTTAGTATTCTATCCTGGGGTGTAAAACACCACTTTTCGAGCCAATTTTTGCCGCAAGAGCTTATCCCTAAAAAAGACTTAAAACAACTTTATTAGAAATAAAATGAGTCCTAGATAATGTAGTTATGGGTGAAAATGCGTCACACTTACGTGCTTATCAATTGGTGCCTCAACTCCTAAAACCAAAATGCTTCCATCCACTTAGATTGGTTAGTGCCATCCTTAATAGGCATAAATTTCTAGGCTCTGGAGTTTATTTATTGCAACTAAAAAGCTTTTCCCATACCCCCAAACTTAAATCTAACATTGTCCTTAATGTTCTAAAGATGAAATTAAAAGCATGAACAAGGAGAAACTGTTACCATTTGAAGCAAAAGAGTTAAGGAAAGATATTACCGTGTTGCATGAGAATGGGTTACCTCCCAAGAAGTACTAAGTTTAAAGTCTTCAGCCAGACATTGGAAAGGATTAGTCACCTCGAATCGTATAACAGTAGTCGGAATAACTGTGGGTCTTCAAAACCAAATTGAGCTGACCATAGGAAACAACAATAAGCCAAGAAAGTGAACAAGTATCACATGACCTTACCTAGTTTCCTGATAACTATCGCTAACTGCGGTTCAGGTTCTATGAAAGGGTCTAGATAAATTATTTTCATTGGCTGCATTTCCTCATAGGTGGGATCTGAATCATTAGGTCCTAAGGTCTGGAAAAACACAAATAGGAACTTAGAAGCACACAATAATAACCTAAATAACTGAGGATCCTCTAAGTCAATCATATTTGACTTACATAATTGACCACAATGAAAGTAGTGGTCATTCTTAAGTAAATGTGTCGATTCTATTAACCTAAAGTACTTAGGCTTAGTCTCAGAACTTGATAAGTGACACATTTGAAATATAAACGTTCCCACAGTTGGAAGAAAACTATTTGGTGGGAAAACAAAGTCAATTTGGGTATCATAGCCTGGGAAAACCACATCAACCATAGGATGGGTTTCTAACGACTGAACTTCTTCCTGGACATCATTAGGTTCGGGAAAACGAGTATGAAGGTAATCTTGTAAAATGGTCGAGGCACAGATATCAAGTCCTAAGTGAGGGGACTTTCTGAGAGTTAAAGGTAAGGCACTAGGAAAGTGACAATCACCCCCAAACTTAGAGTTTTCAGTGTCTCTAGATAGATTAGTCACAATCTCCCTAATTTCTAGATCATCAGATTCTTGGAAATGGTCAATTGATTCTTCTAAGTTATTATCAGGTAATGCATCTTTACTCATCTCTACGGGTCTATCTTCTTCGTCTAAGACTATTGTTTCTAAGTCGCTAGACTCTAAAACAACATTTTCATAATAAACCCGTTCCTCTAAACCACTATAGGCTTCGTAATCAAAAAGAAAAACTACATCGTCTAAAACGGTGGTATCACTAATCAAATTCTCGTCCTTTTGAATAGGTGAATAATCATAAAAATTATTTGGATTTGAACTAGAAATAATATAATCATTACAAAGCTCAATTGGATTAATAGTTTCCTGATCACTATGCCTACATATTTCAGATTCTTCATTATTACTATCCTCATCATCATAATAGTACGAAGATGATTGAACCTTATCTAAATAATTAGTGTCTTTTATTCTAACCTCGTCCTCTAAATTAGGCAAATATTCACCATTGATATCAAGAGTAGAATCGGAAACACTATTTTGAATAATTAGATATTTTAGAGAAGTTCTTTTCTGGGTCTCTAACAAAAGCTTCTGGGCCGACTCACATGATTTCCTGACATAATCTAGGAAAGAAGGTAAAGGAAGTTCACTCGTTGCACTCTCGTCCATAACTAAGTTATTCATTTCTGCAAACTTACGTGACGTCTCAGCTAACTTACGTGTCGACTCTAGTAAAGACAAATTATTAGATTTAATCTCGTAATACCAATTCGTGTGTGGATAGTACTCAGGCTCGCCATGGGATGAACCATAACCTTTAAAAGATTGGCGTTCCCAACTACTATTCCCACCATGGTCATAAAAATGATGATGTCCATAATCAAATTCAGGTCGATACTCATTGTATTGGCTTCTATCATACCAGTTCGACATTCTTAATTGCAAGGGAATTCTACACAATCACAAGCAAGGCTGACTCGACCAAATCAAACCTATAAAATCTAGCAAACAACAAGCATGATGGCTCCCTTAGATTGTTTCTAGACCAGCTTCTATTCCTCCAAAAGGCAACTAGGTATCGTTTTAGCAAACCTCTCTAGATCGATCTGAATAAAGTGAGTCGGAGAGAAGTAGAGGAAGCTCAGAGGAGATTTGATACCCCCACCTCTTTGGCAATGTTTCCCGTTAGGGCGGCTCTAGTCGACTCACAGTAATCTTCCTGAACTTTTGAGTTAAGCTAATAAGATACCTAATACTTCCCTTTGAATGACTTTCCTACAAGCTCGTTACCCTATCGGTCTCGTTCTAATCAGTATTTTAAGCTTGGGTTCGCGTAGGTTTTGTGTTCCTAAGGTGGGCAAGAAGAGAACGATGATGAAATCCGAACCCTTATCTTGTATGGCCTGGCCTTGCCCTTTACTAGGAAATTAAAGTCTGTATTCAAAACCTCAACATATATGCACCTTAAGGAAGACAGTAAACCCGCTGACAGGGGATTCGTGGGTGTTTAGAAGCTTACCTCCCGTACCAGACGGGCGATGAAACGGTTGTAGTCGACTCGGGCCACGACTCCTATGTCATGTACGAACCCGAGGGGCCGAGACGATATCGTAATCGTCGTCCTTCCCTGCAAACAGTTTATATTTATATAGAAAAAATGTACCCTTCCGTAGGGTTTAAAAATAATTAAAGTCCAATGTTTAATGTTCCAAAAATAAAAATAAAATACAAAAATAAAGTCCTATTTACAGTTTCTAAAAAAAAAATCTAAAAAAAAAAAAACTAATTAATTAAAAAAAAATAAATTATCTTCGTCTTTTCTCCGTTCTTTTCGCTTTTTCTAGCTTTTAATCTCCCAGGTCTTTCGTCTCCAATTCCTCTTTGATTCAAAACCTGCAACAAAAAGACAAATACCCAAGAAACGTAAAAAAGAACAAAAGAATAAAAATCTAAAAACTCTAAATCTAAAAACAAATCCGCATCGGCGGCGCCAAAAATTAATCAAATTTTAGATAGTGGTAAGAAATGAGGTTGTCGTTCACTCGGATTTGTAGAGATTAAAGTTTTTAAAAATACTAAATAAATATATACAAAGATATTTAACAATGGGCGAGAGGTACTGGAACGAAGGATTCGGCCAATTTTCATAACATAAGGTTCAATTATTTATTCTCAATAATTTTATCTCAAGAAATGTAAACATGGACTCTTATTTTTGCCAAGGTAGATTCTAAAAACATTAGTTATAAATCATAAGCATGGGACATCAAACATCTAAGCAAGCATGACCCATCTAATAAAATAATAACTAATTAATCAAAATCATATTTCAATTAATATTAGTGCAAAAGTCATAAAATAAATAAAATAAATTTACCCATGTATGAAGTTCGGCCTCCTCCGTCGTCCCAGTGTTGGGGTTTAACTCATCATGTCGAAAACACACTCAAAATATGTATTCATGGCTCAAAAAGTGTTTACAAGAAGAGAAAATAATGAAACAGGAAATCTGCAACAGCACAGGTGAATTACAGACCGACTGTTTCAACTCTCAACTGTTATGATAAAGATAATCGTTACAAATCTGAAGATAAATGTTGCAGAAGAGGTTGAAGAAACTGTTACAATGAAGATAAATGTTGCAAACCAGTTGAAGAAACTGTTACAACGAAGATAAATGTTTCAAACCAGTTGAAGAAACTGTTACAACTAGTTGAAGAAACCGTCGATGTTTCCCTGTTCTTCACGAGCAGCAGCAACAACAACAGAGTTCTGAAAACTCTTGATTCACGCCTCCTAAGCTCTCCTCTCAACCCCAAACTCTCGACCACCCTTCTATGGAACCTTGTGACTCTATTTATACACCAAAAGCCTAAAAATCACGCGTCAATTACACAAAATAATTCTCATTTACTCCCATGCATGGAAAAGAATAATTTCCATTTTTTGATTAATTACGCGTCCAATCTCGTGCTGCACACACCATGAACATTCCTTCACGTCCCAGAATAAGTTAGGCACGCAGAAGCCACAAGAAAACTTCCCAAAATTACCAGAAATTCTGAAAATATATTACGGGAATATCACTCATGTTTTGCTCTACACTTGAATTCTAGCCAATCCTGGTCGAAACCAAAGACCATACAACGTTTTTATCGGTCCTAGGAATGATCCCAATCAATTCCATCCCTTTAGTCTCTCTGAAATGACTCCAAAAATATGATTGAAAATCTGCCAGGGATAAACATCATTTTCCCGCCTTTTTTTTTGTTTTTGAACGTTTAGGAGAAGGGGGTGCCCCTTATCCACTGCTGGAGTCCGAATAACAAATGTCCCTTGGGTGCCTTTAGACAACTTTTCGAGCCGATTTTTCCAAAAATGTTTATTACCCAAAAATACCTACAAACACATAAAACACCATAATAAGTACAAAAATGGGTACTAACAATATACACAATAGAGATGAAAATAGACACATAAATGCGTCTATCAGTGTCAAGCAGCAAAACATGAAAGTGTGGTCACAAAAAGATCATTATTGCGAGAAAAATCTCAAAGAGTTTGTTCTATTTTCCGTTTATAAAAACATAATAGATTTAACCTCTGAGCATATACGAAATATTAGCTCGATTCACGAAAATGTAAAGGCACAATATTTCATAATAATTTTGCAATAATTAAACCAATAATGATTATATACTGCAAGTTTATCTTCCAACAACTCTAGAATTTAAGTAAATAAATCTAAAAACATGCAAGATGAAAAACGTTGGAAATAGCTATGTGTAATCACAATTTTCGCTATACCAAACCCTAGTTATCCTTCTCAAGAATAAAATCCTAAAAAGAAGTTTCCTAGAATTTAAAGTCTTTGAAGAATTCCTTATCATCTCCAAACTCCTTATCAATGACTGGCAAAGGAACATACGGTTCATGAATGAAATAGTTAGTTCCTGCAAACCTGGTAGGATGTTGATTCACAAGAGTATCTTGTAGTTTGAGAGAATTCTGTAAAATCTTCTTAAGTCCCTGCACCTCCTTCTTGGTTTTCTTAAGTTCTCCTAGAAGATTTCCAAACCTTTTCTGGTTGGAGTATTCCGATCTAGGTTTTATCCGATTCTTCCTTTTTCTCTTAAGGGAAGAGACCAAAGGAAGAGACATCTATTTCTCCTTGTTAGTTGGAAAAATATCAACAACCATTGGAGCATAGGTTTCACGATAAGATGTCATGCTTGGAGCCTCCATGATTCGTGAGAACAAAAAATGGATTTGTGAAACACAAATGAATGGCTCAACAGGCAAAACTTCTTGTGAAAGAGATATGAGTCTTGGAGAAAAAGACAATTATCATGCAGGATTTCGGAACTTATAAAGTTCACGCACTGGATCATAGAAAAACCTAAAATGGAATGAAAATGTCATTTTAATCACTTCTTTAAGTTTAACAGATCAAAATTTTCAATACCATTACTTGAGACATAAAAAAGGATGGACAAATAAAGGTGGATATCTAAGTAATAATATTCAATTTTAATCCCAAGCCCTGATGTGCAAAGTTCTTATCTCTTCCAAGGGCACGTGAGATAAGATGCATATTTCAACACAATTAGATTGTGTTGAGGTGAGCACTAGGTTGCTCACCCCAGATTCCTTCATGGATTTTACAATATCCTTCAAAACGGAACGTTTAGTCCGGACTCTTCTCTTTGTTTGAGATTTATCTTTATCTTTTGAATCAATCAATCTCTTAGAAGACGAAGAGTTAACTTTGTGTACCTTAGGATTGGAATTTTGAACAAGTTTAAGCGTATTTGCCAACCGACTAGCCCTCCGTTGCAGTTTGTTGACATCCCTTAGCTTATGTTTGTATTTGAAATATTGTACGAGTCCGTGAATTTTAGTGGTACAATAAGGACATGTCAGATTTGAGATTGTTTCAGGAACAGCTTTAGCAGTTAAATAATGGTACCTGGAATAATATCAGAATTCTCATTAATATATGAAAAGTCTATAACATTCTCCAATGATTTTGAGGAAGAATCATCAATTAAATTATCAAAATTGATAATTTCACCCAAGACTTCTACACTTGAAGTTTCTTCCTCTTCGGAATCATAATGATCAGAGGTCTCATCAAGTGTTGCAGCCAGACTCTTGTTGCCAGTGTACTTTCTTCGATTTGGACACTCATTGTATTAGAGCATAGCTCGGTTGAACCCACCAAGCATTGGTATGTCAAGATTGGTTGTCATATTTTAGTATGTCAAAACTCATCTAAAGTCGCTTGATTATATATTAGAGTCAACTTCGTTTAGGTTAGACTAGAAATTCTAGGAATGCTGAGACATACAACTATTACTCCGAAGACCTAAAGAATGTGAAGAAGAAGCGAACTACAACGACAACATCATCCTTCTTCTTGAGGTTAGTAATATAATATTGACTTGAACTGTTTCATTCCTAACATATATTTCAAGTCGTGCTATATTGAAAACATAACTGCGAAGCTGTATATACTGTACATATTGTATAATACTCTAGTGATGTGACATGGTCATATTTGTATGATCATAGTATTAGGGAATTAGACTACGAAGTATAACGCTTATCTTTTGAACATCGTAGATATGACATCGACATAATCTTGTATATATTGTTATGATTATGTGAATGGGTTATGGTGAAGATTTCATCCTAGGAAACAATGTTTTACATTTGTTTAAAGGAAGTACATTCATGAACTTGTTTTATGAATCGAAAGGGAAATCGTTAGGCTTATTGGTACGACTATTCATTGCAAATCTTTGGATTACCAATATGTGTGAGATGGTAGAACCGATCGTAACTTTGTTATGTATCTTGGTATAACTAATCACAATGCCTGACTTATGATTTGGTATGACTAGTTTTTATTAATTAGTGTAACCGACCCTAAGTAATCACCATGAGATGGCATGATTGATATTTGTAATTGGTGTTGTTAGAGCACTGCTCGGTCGAACTCGCAAGCGTTGCTATCTCAAGCTTGTTTGTCAATGTTAGAGATCAATACTATAAGTCTTGATTTCTAGTTTACTTAAAGTAATGTCTCGGACTAGGATAGATTGTGTAGTTAAGCATTAGACTTCACGGCGTTCATCAATTGAAGACGAATAACTACTAAGGAGATCTTGTGGAACTTCATCAACAAAAGGTATGTGGAGACTGAAACTCATCTATCACTTGGAAAGTCTATTTCTTCTCAATCTCCTATATTGAGACAAAAGTCGTATTACGATAGTTTTCGATTATAAACATTTGAGATTTCGAGATGAGATTAACTCGTTTACATATTTCTCGAAATATGTGTTGGTAAGCTTTCGCTTCAACCAAGTTCATCTTATATTCTTGACGAAAGTCAAAAGATGATCATGTGAAAATCGTTGAGTAACATCTTACATGGTTTGTCTGATACAATCATTTGGTGTAGACTTGGAATGTTTCGTTATGATTATTTCAATAACTTGAAAATTGCTTTGATGCTAATAGTGCGTGAAAACGGCTATTGTCATCCTCTAAGAAAGTTTCAATGATTGAAATAGAGTTTAGAACAATTGGATTATAAACATAGTATGCATTCTTACATGTATGTGATCCATGACCGGAACTAGAGTATGCATACCCGTATGCGTACTTGTAGTTGTAAAATCCCGTGTACCAAGTACACATACCGGTACTCATACTTGCATAAGGTATAGGTTCTGGAATTTCTGCTGGGATTTGGAAGTGTACTAAGGTATGCGTACCCGTTCGCATACTGACGAACCCAAATTCAGACCGACTGCTTAAGTATGCGTACCCATTTACATACTTGAGTAACTAAAGTTCTAAAATCGGTTTTTTCATGAACTAATACATTTATATATTAAGGAATGCATTCTTTGCAAACCATGGCTATAATGTTCATGAATTGATTCGAGTGAATCAAACCGACTTTGCTTCATTTGTGTTCTTGTATACTTCAATAAGAATATAGCAATTGAACAACTCTTTAACTAGTTTTATTTGAGTCATTTGAACTAGTTATGGTTAAGATGAATAAGGTTGATATGAGAGTGTTCATATAGCTAACCTCGGTTAACTACTGTTGAGCCAACATGGTGTACTCGTTTGGGTACGGTTACATAAACCTAAATGAGGGTACATTTCATTTGTGTATAACAAGCTAAGTTCGATCTAACGGTTGAAAGATATTAGCTTGAATCTAATCAGGTTTTCATCTAACGGTGAATATTGAATGCTTTGTTACCAAGGTAACTTAGATTGCAAACCCTGATTTGAAAACTATATAAAGGAGAACTCTAGCAACTGGGAAACCTAATCCCCACACCTCCTGTGTGATACTAGTTGTATAAGCTAGAGTCGATTCTCCTTTAACATTAGGTTTTTCACGAAACCCTGTAGGTTAACGACTTAAAGACTTCATTGGGATTGTGAAGCCAGACCCAACTATTTTCTCTGTAGTTGCGTGATCTGATCTTGTTGTTTCTATCATATTGAGTATTATCTTCTCTAAGATTGGCTCGATATTTATTCTCCGGTAGGCAAGATAAAAAGTAGTCACAAATATCTTCGTCTCATCGTCTGTGATTCCATAATATCTTGTTTCGTTACCATACAATTAAAATTATTGTGAGGTGATTGATAATACTAGGCTTTTCTTCGGGAATATAAGTCCGGTTTATCAATTGGTTAATGTGCACCTTGATTTATCAAAAGACGGAACAAAACACGTAGGTATTTCTGTGGGAGACAGATTTATCTATTCCAATAGACTTTTTTGTGTGAGACAAATTTGTTTATCAAGTCTTCGACTTTGGGTCGTAGCAACTCCTGGTTGTGGGTGAGATCATCTAAGGGAATCAAGTGTGTAGTATCCTGCTGGGATCAGAGACGTAAGGAACGCAATTGTACCTTGAATCAGTGTGAGATTGATTAGGGTTCAACTACAGTCAGGGGTTTTTTCTTCATTTGCGGTTTTCCTCGTTAACAAAATTATGGTGTCCGTGTTATTTCTTTTCCGCATTATATTTTGTTATATAATTGAAATATCACAGGTTGTGCTTTGAATCGATCAATTGGGAAATCCAACCTTTGGTTATTGATTGAAATTGATTTATCCTTGAACATTGGTCTTTGGTACTGTTCAAGTTACTTCTCTTATATTCAATCGGGATCGCAAATTCCTATTTGCTGATTACAGATTGAATTGAAAGATAGAGATATAAAACTCTTTGATATACTCCTTCTAGATTGAGTCTGACTGTCCAGTTGATTCTTTTGAAAGTATATTAGAGTTTGTCTATTCAGATTGCCAAACGAAATATTGGGTGTGGTTGTTGTACCCCCGCTTTTTCAATTGGTATTAGAGCAGGCAAACACGTTTAAGACCTATTTACTGTTCATTAATCGTCCGCCCTTTCCTGACACTTTCTCGTAATGGGCGTGTTGCACGCCGCACGTTGTAAACCGCCAAACCAATACCCCAGTGAGCATCCCCCAGTTTTTGACATGTTTGATGTCTCGAGTATTTTCGTGGAAAATATGCAGCAGATTGCTGAGTGGGTTTTGTGTGCAAGACCTAGTTATTCTGACTAATCGTGCGCAAGTTAGGCGGCGGGTAATCATGTGTGGCGAGCTAAGTCATGAGACTTTCCACAATAAATAGTGTGTGACGCTATTAAGTTAGTCTTGGTTGGTCTCCTAAGATTTAATCTAGGCCGGTCAATTCGGCTGTCGAAGTTGGACGGCCGAGATTGTAATTTATGAAAGAGGGTGGCCGTTGATTATGGCCACATCTCGTTAGCGCCTGCCAGTGGCATAGTGGCGTGATGGCGCGGCCACTATATCTTGGCATGTTGGTGTTAGATCTAAATATGACCCAACAATATTGGCTCTAGTTGCCGTATAACACTTAATGCCTTAGGTGGCATTATTTGGCATGGGACGGCATAGCGGTCTTAACCAAATTAGGGTTTGGCATGTCAAAGCCCTTATTAGTGTGTACGGCTATGTGGCCGCGTTATGGTGGCATTTGGGAAAATACTGTCGTGGCCACGTTGAATAAAGAAATTATGGCAAGGCCATAATGTGGAGCGGCTATGAACGCAACGACCACTAGGTGTTGGCGCGGTTTGGCATTCTAAGTGCATGTGGCGCATTTAGAGCGACCTGATTGGTCGATGGAAAGGGGCCCGACAAGCAGCATGGGGCCAGCCTCATTCTAAATGTGTGTGGCGCATTTAGAGCGACCTGATTGGTTGATGGAAAGGGGGCCGACAAGCAGCATGGGCCGACCTCATTCTAAATGCGTGTGGTGCATTTAGAGCAACCTGATTGGTCGATGGAAAGGGGGGGCCGGCAAGCAGCATGGGGCCGACCTCATTCTTAATGCGTGTGGCGCATTTAAAGCGACCTGATTGGTCGATGGAAAGGGGGCCGACAAGCAGCACGGGGCCGGCCTCATTCTAAATGCATGTGGCGCATTTAGAGCGACCTGATTGGTCGATGGGAAAGAGGGGCGGCAAGAGTAGCATGGGGGCGTGGCAATCTGCAGGTGGCGCCCGCTAGGGAGAACAGGCCGGCCATGTGGCGCAGCCATGCCTCCTCTTATTGTTGGTCCTATTTTCCGCGGCTCCTCTTTTATTTCTTGTTTTCTGATTTTTGGTAGGACTTTGCTCCTACTAGTCCATGGCAGATCAATTGCCTAGCTTGCCTAGGTTTAGTTTCGACGCGTAGGCGCAAAAAACCTAATTTTTGCAAATTAATTAGGTTAATATTTGAGTCTTGTGAATTATCACAAAATTGATTAAATTCGGTGAGTTCTGTGTGTTGACACAAAGTTCTTTAAATTTTATTGTCAGAGAGCAGCATGCTTTCCGACTGAGTACTTTTATGCATACCTTAATATTGATACTTCGGGAAATTCATGTTATTCAGCTGCGAGTGAACACTAATTGTCATGTCACATCAATATTAAGGGTTAAGCCGGGGAACATATCAAGGAAAGTATTCAATGAGCCTTGCATTAATGAATAATACAGGCGGGATGTTGAAATTTACAGAACATTTGGAATTATTGCTACATGCACCATTTTGGATAAATTTCATGTAAATATACTGAATTGCTCAATATATGTGTAAGTAAAAAGGCTGGGCACTCATTACTTCAAATGGCTCCATCTCTTTGTAGAATGACGGTACATTAAATACAGGGTTTTACAATCTTAGCCCTGAACTAAAAACCACCATCAACAACAATCTATAACTTTTTCACCTATAAGTCCTTTCTCCGAAAGTGATTGTCCATGGACTGAGTCGAGACAATACAACTAATCGGTTCACACTTCGTGTGATCGTCTATGGATACGAGATCGAGACAATACGACAACAAGATAACTTGCGTGATTGACTATGGATACAAGATCGAGACAATACAACAACGAAGTATGTTTACTTGATAATAGGTTCGGACTTAACAAAACACAATAGGATTGCTATCAAGTAAATAGGAATTAACGTTTGTGTATTTTACTTCTAATTATAATAAAACAATTATAATTGCGGAAATAGAAAAGTAAAAGACACAGCAAGATTTTGTTAATGGGGAAACAGCAAATGCAGAAAAACCCCGGGACCTAGTCCAGAATTGAATACTCTCAGAATTAAGCCGCTATACAAAATCTAAACCAACTTCGTATAGTTGAGACCAAGCAACTAAACCTATAGTTCACCTAGTTCCCTCAGTATTCCTGCACCTCCAACTTGTAATAAGTCACGCACTTGGAACAATTCCTTTGGTTCGTATTCCAAACAGTTAAGGAACAACAAATCTGTTCGGTAACAACTTTTTTCAAACAACGTGATATGAGTTTGACAAAAGGCTCCTCTATTTATCCCAATAAACTCCTTTGTCAGGTTCTTAGATCTATCTATTAAAAACCTACCAAAGTAATTGTCTAGACTATGCAATCAATACTCTTAATCACAAAGAATTGTATTGATGCCGATCTACTCAACTAATCAATCAAGGTTATCACAAAGATAAACCGATTATAGTTGGATCCCTAGCAGATCAAGTTTTGTGCACACCAAAGATTATGAACTAGAATAAGAAATCTTATTTGTCTTCAAATCTTCTTAGATCTTCAATAAACACCTTCACACAAACAATTTGAATCTTTTGTGATCAGTCACACACAAAATGGAGTCTGTTAACAATGGATTATCACAAGATGTCTTTAGATATACAAACAGTTCTAAAGATCCCCGTCGATACTTCGATCTAGTTTGAGTGAATCTTATATCAGAAGAGAAGATTCTCAAGCATAAACAAACTAGTTGAAATCAAAGTTCAACAACCGTTAGTCAATCAAATCAATCGAAAACTAATAATAAACTGCAATTATCTAGTTTCCCACCAACGGTACTCGTAGAGCTTCCCAATCCCAAAGAAGTCTTTAAAACGAGCGGTCGTAAGAGATTTCGCCTAATTAGGGTACTTTCCTCTCCGAATAGACGGCCCCACCAGTAACAACACAACTAGGTAGTTTTTATGGCTCTGAGGATTAGTTTGCTTGAGATGCAAACTTCAATAATTATAGACCAAGGAAGTTTGGACACCAAGGAATTTCCAAAACCGAATATTCTCAAAGATATGCAATAAAGTCCAAATCGGTTTTCATAATTCCTAGAAATGCACTGTCCAAATATTGACCGAAATCTCACTAGAAAATCTCCAATTAGTAAATGCGCATTACTAATTTTTATTTTCTAAAGATATGCATTTAATTGCTAGAAATTAAAAGCATATAAAAACTAAAAACCTTAATTAAAAGATTCTCAATTTATTTCGATCCGGGATTCTCCTTTAGCTATTAAGGAATATCTTTGAATAATAAAAGATAAGAGTTAATGCACATGTTCAAAGTATGTCGACATCTTTACTTTGTAAATCCTTTTCCATATTTACAATCTTGGAACCGATTTGCCACACTTCCAAACAAGTTTAGAATTGGTTCATCTGACTTCCAAGAACTATGTGATTGATTATCCTATCAAATCACCAATCATGGGTTTCACGGTTCTACCAAAACAAGTTTCGGTTCTACCTCCATGTGGGTACTAAGATTAGTCACGCTAGTTACCAAAAGTTGGTTGACTAGGTACTAAGATCGGTTACCACATATTTATGGTATAAACTTGTATTCGGTTGCACAAGTCATATGATCGGTTCCCCAATTACTAAAAACTTATTGTACCTCTTACAAGGATCGATTCCATCTTCTGATCGGTTCCCCAATGTCTAGAGTTGGTCATACCAATTACAATAAATCGATCATACCATCTTAGGTGATTACTTAAGATCGGTTTCACTAACAAAAGTCATACCAATACAAATGTCAGACATTGTGAATAGTTTTACCAAGATACATAAACAAGTTATGAGCGGTTATACTAAACACACATATTGGTAATCCAAAGATTACCAATAAGCCTAGCGATTTCCCTTTCGATTCACAAAACAAGTTTATGAATGTACTTCCTTTGAACGAATGTAAAACATTGTTTCCTAGGACGAAATATTCACCCATACCCATACATAATCACAATAGCATTCATACGATTATGTCGATGTTTTATATACGAAGTTCAAAAGATTGACGTTATACTTCGTATTGTAATTCCTTAATACTATGTCTAACTAGAGTATAATCATTCACAGCTTCGCAGTTATGTTTTCAATATGCACGACTTGAAAGATACGTTAGGAATGAAACAGTTCAAGTCAAATATTACTAACCTCAAGTGGAAGGATGATGTCGTCGTTGTAGTTCTTTACTTCTTCACATTCTTCAAGTCTTAACGTAATACTTGTAAGTCTCATATCCTAGTAACTTTCTAGCTAACCTATACGAAGTTGACTCTACTAAATAATCAAGCGACTCTTTAAATGAGTTTTGATTCACTAAAATATGACAACCAAACTTGACATACCAACGCTTGGTGGGTTCAACCGAGCTATGCTCTAACAATCTCCCCCTTTGTCTATTTTAGTGACAAAACTCTTATATCATATGGATAAAAAAATTACAAGAATTCATTACACATACACTTGATTCCAAGTTTCAACAGCACAATAACCTGTATACATTCAATCCATAAATGCCGTTGTTGACATTATAATAACAAAGCTAATACTCCCCCTAAAGGTAAGATAGATAGATTTTCAATCTGCACGTCTTTGTTATTCCATTTGTAGTTAAGATAACCACAAGTATCAATATGATATGTTACTCCCCCTTAGTCTATTCTTTACTCTTTCGTTAGATATGAAGTTTAAGCATCATTGTCCTTTCCTTAGTGATACCAAATCACTTGTTTACTCCATATATCTCTCCCCCTTTTTGTCACAAAATTACAAAGGTACGAGCAAATAAAAGACAAACCGAAAGGATCTTACAATCTTAAAAGACTTGCAAAACCTATAAGAGTTAAGCACTAGGGTTCTATACACCATTTTAGACAACCAATATCAAAACCGAAACTACAAAGTAATTTTGTTTTGATATGTTACCCAGGAAACAATTGCCCGAAGCAATTTTCCATAATAGTTTAGGAAATCAAAAATTGACTAAGCACCTTAGTTCTTTTTCTAAATTGATTGTATAAATACAATCGCTTGTTCGATAAGACCAAAATAAAGATCAGAATTAACTCTATTTTTCTCATCAGGTTCTAATTATTCAAATAATAAATTAGACCTTTCACTTTTAAACAAGACAAGTACTAGGTTAGTTAACTCGCATTTCTTGTTAAGGCATTCGATTAGACTTGAATAACCGAAACCTCCACTTTGATAAGTCTAACTAAGATCAGAATTAACTTAGTTTCTCTTATCCGGAATCGAATTGGACTAAACAATTGACCCCGAAAACCCTTTTGTTAAGCCATAAACAATTCATACAAACCAAATAAATCAACTTGCATAGTTATTTACCTCTACCGGAAGCAATTTAAACAAACATAGACATTATAGTATTGCAATTGCACCGTAATTTCGTAAGCCTAAACAATTGATACCAAACCATAAAGCAAGATAACAATAGTTTTTCTTAACCGGAAACAATTGAATCACACACACATCCATACACAAATAATGGAATAAACATCAATTGTACCGAAATTTTGTTAAGCAAAAGCAATAAATATATGCAATAAAATCAGGCTTTTATTAAACAGGAAAACGATTAACTAACAAATTCGTTACCTTAAATTCTGCATCCTCTTTTCCTTTTCTTTGCATCTTTCCGGGGAGGAATATCACTGTGTTGTCATCCTGTTGCAAGACAAAAGAACAACAACAAAAACCAACCTTTACCAGAGAAAGGTTGAAAACCGGTTTTAACTAATGTAATGCAAAAGTTGAAACCCCGAAACACATATGCTTTTATGCTAAACCAAACGATTCAACATATTGTGACTTTTTCACATATTAGTTTCAATCAGAACCCCTCATGATCCTTTGATAAAGCCTACCAACATGGGCTAGAACTCAATCCCGCTAAATCAAAAAGTCACCCAAACCATAAGGGTTCACACCATATGAGATCGAATAATAAGGTTATTAAAACCTAAATCAAACATCCGATAAACATACATAGCAATAATATAAAGCATTCAAGCACAGGCTATGTAATCGAAAACTATCACAAGAAAAATTATAAAATAATAATTTTATTCATTAAATAATAAATAGTTTTATTCATAATAGACCTTATTGAAATAATCAAAAACTAATGTCTATTTTCAAAGATCATCTTCAATTTCCTCAAATTTTTCAGGATCTTCATCAACAACATCTCGACTGATATCTCGGATTCTGCACACAGTACCTTGATTATGTTAAAAGGCTAAAGCATTAACCTTTTGATTAATATTCCGAGCATACTCCCTATTACCGATTCCAAGTTTAATTAGCTTTCTTTGGTTACGGATAACAATTCTTAGTAGTGCTGCCTGTCTATGATGTGTTTCGATAGTACTGAGGAGGGCTTGTCGAAGATTAATAATATCAATCTTAGCATCCAAACTATTTTGGACAAGGAGATGAGTCATATCTTCCTTTTCATTTTCTTTATCTTCATTTCCAGATTTCTTGAAGGTATTATCAAGATGAATAGCTTCATTAGAAGTCATTCCACTCAAGGCTTTCAGAAGTTTTGCTTGAGATCTGGTTTGAGGATACATCCTGTTACCAAAGGGTTCTCAAATAATATGAGTTCATATATTCGAGAAACATTTAACACATTCCAAACATAGGGGTCAGCCTTAAATAAATATTTCTGACCAGATTTGAAAAGATTTTCGCATCTAATGTGTTAGATAATCATAAAGATTCTTTAGAAAGAATCAACCTTTTAGATCACGTATCTAAAACTGCTTTAGATAGGGAAACTTATCCGGTTTACACAAGTTGTTCTTAAGACATCTTTTCTACACATGGAGACAGATTTAAACATCTTCAGGTAGATTGTGTAAACTCTCTATGTTGAATAAGAGATTATTGACAGGATACAGATTTCCCAGATGTGTGTGCTTCCTTACATCAGTAGATTGGGCATTGTAAGGATGCACAATCCAACGCAATTTAAGCGTTGGGGTGAGGATCTTCCTCACCAAATACCTTTTGAGGAATTTCTTCCTTCTTACTTTTAGGGACATTATCATGTTCCCTTGTGTGGGTTTTGAATCCATCCTCTTCATTAGGAATATTGCGAGATGCTATATCCTTGATTACATCTTGTGCCCAGGATGGTATGTTCTTTGAACTTGAACCTGTGTGGTCTAGATCTGCCATCCGATAAATTTCTGATGTCTTTTGTTCAAGACATTCTATATGTCCTCTTAAGGTATCCATTCCTTGTTGGAAATGTTTTTCTAAACACTTGTCTAGATATACCTTTCGACATGTCTCTGTAAGAAGATCTTCAATAAGGATCTTATTCCTTATTTATGAATGCTCCAACGATAGAGTCAGGATTTCACACTCTGTAGTCTGTTGATGAACTTCATTGCATAGAGAAAAAATTTGTTCCAAATAATCTGCTAGATTATTTTGAAGACTGAGTGTTTCTCGCTTTCCTTCACAAATTCTTACATTCAATTGAACAATAAATTCTAGGACATCATCTAGTCTGTCAATGGTTGTTCCCTTTTCTGAATAGTTTTCAACATGTTTGAAAAATATTTCTAACACTTTACGAAATTCAGAACTTAGGCAGACTAGTGAATCTAATCTCTTTTCGTTAGAAACATAAAAAAAATCACTAGAGATTGGAGTCGGATCCAAAACATGTTTGAGTTTCGGTTTCATTCTTTTCTGATCAGGAACCGGATTCGCAATCAAGTTATTAGTCATAGACTTTTTCTTTGATTTTCGAAAAGACTTACGAGACCAATTTCCATTGAACTTTTATGAGATCTTATTCTCATTATCTTGACATACGTTAACTGAGTTCATCATAAGTTTAGCTTTGCTTTTCTTATTTTGACTCATATCTTATAGGTTGGATCGCACCAAACACAGATTGTTAGATCTTTTCGTGTTTGCCTGCTCTGATACCAATTGATAAGACGAGGGTACCCAAATATACCTCAATCTAAAACTTTTCCACATATAAATCCTTTCTCCGAAAGTGATTGTCTATGGACTGATACGATACAATACAACTAATCGGTTCACACTTCGTGTGATCGTCTATGGATACGAGATCGAGACAATATGACAACAAGATAACTTGTGTGATTGACTATGGATACAAGGTCGAGACAATACAACAACGAAGTATGTTTACTTGATAATAGGTTCGGACTTAACCAAACACAATAGGATTGCTATCAAGTAAATAGGAATTAACGTTTGTGTATTTTACTTCTAATTATAATAAAACAATTATAATTGCGGAAATAGAAAAGTAAAAGATACGTCAAGATTTTGTTAACGAGGAAACCGCAAATGCAGAAAAACCCCGGGACCTAGTCCAGAATTGAATACTCTCAGAATTAAACCGCTATACAAAATTTAAACCAACTTCGTATAGTTGAGACCAAGCAACTAAACCTATAGTTCACCTAGTTCACTCAGTATTCCCGCGCCTCGAACTTGTAATAAGTCACGCACTTGGAACAATTCCTTTGGTTCGTATTCCAAACAGTTAAGGAACAACAAATCTGTTCGGTAACAACTCTTTTCAAACAACGTGATATGAGTTTGACAAAAGGCTCTTCCGTTTATCCCAATAAACTCCTTAGTCAGGTTCTTAGATCTATCTATTAAAAAACTACCAAAGTAATTGTCTAGACAATGCAATCAATACTCTTAATCACAAAGAATTGTATTGATGCCGATCTACTCAACTAATCAATCAAGGTTATCACAAAAATAAACCGATTATAGTTGGATCCCTAGCCGATCAAGTTTTGTGCACACCAAAGATTATGAACTCAAATAAGAAATCTTTTTTGTCTTCAAATCTTCTTAGATCTTCAATAAACACCTGCACACAAACAACTTGAATCTCTTGTGATAAATCACACACAGAACGGAGTCTGTTAACAATGGATTATCACAAGACGTCTTTAGATATACAAACAGTTCTAAAGATCCCCGTCGATACTTCGATCTAGTATGAATGAATCTTATATCAGAAGAGAAGATTCTCAAGCATAAACAAACTAGGTGCAATCAAAGTGCAACAACCGTTAGTTAATCAAATCAATCGAAAACTAATAATAAACTGCAATTATCTAGTTTTCCACCAACGGTACTCGTAGAGCTTCCCAATCCCAAAGAAGTCTTTAAAACGAGCGGTCGTAAGATATTTCACCTAATTAGGGTACTTTCCTTTCCAAATAGACGGCAACACCAGTAACAACACAACTAGGTAGTTTTGCTGGCTCTGAGGATTAGTTTGCTTGAGATGTAAACTTCAATATTTATAGACCAAGGAAGTTTGGACACCAAGGAATTTCCAAAACCGAATATTCTCAAAGATATGCAATAAAGTCCAAATCGGTTTTCATAATTCCTGGAAAAGCACTGTCCAAATATTGACCGAAATCTCTGTAGAAAATCTCCAATTAGTAAATGCACATTACGAGTACATTTGTTTAAAGGAAGTACATTCATGAACTTGTTTTACGAGTCGAAAGGGAAATCGTTAGGCTTATTGGTACGACTATTCATTGCAAATCTTTGGATTACCAATATGTGTGAGATGGTAGAACCGATGGTAACTTTGTTATGTATCTTGGTATAACTAATCACAATGCCTGACTTATGATTTGGTATGACTAGTTTTTATTAATTAGTGTAACTGATCCTAAGTAATCACCATGAGATGGTATGATCGATATTTGTAATTGGTTTGACCGATCCTAGTAATAGGTGTGACCGATCACAGAGTGTTGTGTAATCGATCCTTGTAATTGACAACCGGTCCTGGTAATTGGTGTAACCGATCCTGGTAACTGGTGTGACCGATCACAAGTAATACCATAAGTATATGGGAACCGATCCTGGTAATTGATGTAACCGATCCTGGTAACCGATGTAACCTGTCCTGGTAACTTGTGTGACCGATCACAAGTATTTCCATATTAAGGTATAACCGATCCTAGTGATCGGTAGAACCGATTGAACCCATGTATATGATTTGATATTTGATCAATCACGAAGTGATCTTGGAATACAGGTGAACCAATTCTAAACTTATTTGGAAGTGTGGTATAACCGATTCCAAGAAGGTAAATCCATGTAAATATGAATAAGGATTTACAGTGAAAAGATGTCAACATACTTTGAACACGTACAATAACTCTTATCATTTATTGTTCAAATATATTCCTTAGTACTCAAGGTGACCCTGTGCCGAAATAAATTAAGAATCTTTTAATTAAGGTTTTTGGTTTTATATGGTTTAATTACCAGCAATTAAATGCATATCTCTAGAGAATAAAAATTAGTAATGTGCATTTACTAATTGGAGATTTTCGATTGAGAGATTTCGGAAATTTTGGACAAGCATTTATTGGAATTAGGAAAACCGAATTTTGCCATTCATTGCATATCTTGAGAATATTTTCGATTTTGGAAATTCCTTGGTGTCCAAACATCCTTGGTCTATAAATAAGTTTGCATTTCTAGCAAACTATCCTAAGATCCAGGCAAACTTCATTCTTGTTGTTTCTGGTGGAGCCGTCTATTCGGAGAGGAAAGTATCCTAATTATGTGAAATCTCTTACGACCGCTCGTTTAAAGACTTCTGTGGGATCAAGAAGCTCTACGAGTACCGTTGGTGGGAAACTAGATAATTGCAGTGTTATTAGTTTTCTATTGATTTGAATGACTAACAGTTGTTAAAACTTTGATTGCACATAGTTTGTTTATTCTTGAGAATATTCTCTTCTGATATAAGATTCACTCAAACTAGATTCAAGTATCGACGGGATCTTTAGAACTGTTTGTAGATCTAAAGACATCTTGTGATAATCCATTGTTAACAGACTCCGTTTTGTGTGTGATTGATCACAAGAGATTCAAGTGGTGTTGTGCAGGTGTTTATTGAAGATTAAAGAAGATTTGAAGACGAAGAAGATTTCTTATTTGGTTCTCATATATTTGGGTGTGCACAAACCTTGATCGACTAGGATCCAACTGAAACCGGATTTATTCGATTGATTAGTTGTGTGAGATCGGCATCACTTTATAGTTTCTTGTTGGAATCTATATCGATTGATTGCGAATCTAAACTTGACTACTTAGGTAGTTTTTGGATAGATTGATCTAACCAGGCAAGAATTCTATTAGATTAAACGGAAGAGCCTTTGCATATTCCTTGAGATATCTTTATCTTCAAAGAATCGAAAGAGTTGTTACCAAACAGATTTGTTGTTCATTTACTGTTTGGAATACGATCCAAAGGAATTGTTCCAGTGCGTACTCTCATCAAAGTCGGAAGCGCAAGGATACAGAGGAAACTAAGTGAACTAGGGGTAGTTGCTTGGTCTCAACTATACGAAATTGGTATAGATTTTGTATAGCGGATTAATTCTGAGAGTATTCAATTCTGGACTTGGTCCCGGGGTTTTTCTGCACTTGCAGTTTTCCTCGTTAACAAAATCTTGCTATGTCTTTTACTTTTCTATTTTCGTAATTATAATTGTTATTATAATTAAAAGTAAAATACACAAACGTTAACTCCGCATATACTTGATAGTGATCCTATAGAGTTTGGTTAAGTCCGAAACCTATTATCAAGTATCATACTTCGTTTTTGTATTGTCTCGATCTTGTATTCATAGTCAATCAATCAAGTTATCTTGTTGTCATATTGTCTCGATCTCGTATCTATAGACGATCACACGAAGTGTGAACCGATTTGTTGTATTGTCTCGACCCAGTCTATAAACAATCACTTTCGGTAGAGGACTTATAGGTGGATAAATAAAAGATTGTGGTGTATTTGGGTACCCTCGTCTTTTCACATTGGAAAAGTGATTGAATCCTTTACACTTAAATCACTGTGTCATATCCTCATCATCAATATCATTGGAATCTCTGTTTTTAGCAGAAATACGATTACGTGGCTTAGCTGACGTTGGAGGTTTTTCTCTGGAGAATCGTTTATTTCTCTTCCTAAGAAGTTCTCTAAATTATCTTGTGATCATAGAAACTGAGTTATCAAGATCTTCATCTAAAAAATCAGGATCGACAAGATCATCTCCAGAGTTGTCAACACTTTCACTTTTTAGGGTTCTAGTGTTTTTCAGTGCCTTGAACGCAATATCCTTTCCGGATTTGGATTGCAGTTCATGATCAAAGATCTTCAAATTTCCAACAAGAGTGATCCTAGAAAGTGTATCAAGGTTGTTTCCTTCTATGATGGCATGTTTGCTAGACTAGTATCTTACCGGTAAAGATCGGAGAATTTTCATCACAATATCCTTTTGGGATATAGTCTTCCCTACTGCAAAACAAGCACTAACAATACTAGACACCTTTTCATTAAATTTTTCAAACGAATCTCCATCGGACATACGGAGGTTTTCTCATTCATAAGTTAGGTTTTGAAGCCTAGCATCTTTCTCTGAGGTATCTCCTTCAAATACGGTTTTTAAGATATCCCAATCATCTTTTGACTTAGTGCACAAAGTCACATGGTACTGAAGATCTGGGCTTATGGCGTGGATAATAACGTTTAAACCATCTGAATTATTCTTTGCAGTACTTATCTTGGTTTCACTATATTCTATCAATGGCTTCGCAACAGTAGCTCCGTCTACAACAACTGTTGGTGCGTTATAACCAATAATTATAATTTTCCATGTCTCAGAGTCACGGGCATGTAGAATGGAATGCATAGCGATTTTCCACCATAAGTAATTTGAGTCATCAAACGCTGGCGGTATGTTTATCGAGATTGCACTCCTGTCCTTATAGTCATACTGCTTCAAACACAGACTTATTAGGTCTTAACGTGTTTGCCTGCTCTGATACCAATTGAAAGCACTGGGGGTACCAAAATACACCACTAAATTTTTTGTAGGCAATCTGTATAGACAAACTCAACACAACTCCGAGAGTATAAACTCAATCAAGAAAAGTGTCTAGAGTTATATCTCTCTCCCTCTCTTATTGTTAGAACGTTTACAGAACTGAATCTGTGAACCTAACTACAAAAAGAGTTCTTGGACGGTACCAAAGACCAATATCTAAGGATAAATCAAGTCTTACCCAACAAACAAGGTTGGACCTAGTTACAGTGATTGATCAACGCACAACCTGTGATATTTAAATTATAAAGATAAACAATATAATGCGGAAAAAGAAATAACACATACACCAGAAATTTTGTTTACGAGGAAACCGCAAATGCATAAAAACCCCGGGACCTAGTCAAGATTGAACACCAAATTGTATTAAACTGCTACAGACACTTGCCTACTTCCAATTAACTTCGGTCTGGAATGTAGTTGAGCCCGAACTCAGTCTCCCACTGATTCAGGTATAGTCGCGCTCCTTACGCCTCTTGAATCCCAAGAGGACTCTACGCAATTTATTCCCTTAGATGGTTTCACACCAACTAAGAGTTGCTTCAACTCAATTGGAGACTTTAAACCAAATCTTCCTCCCACAGATTAAGCCTATAATTGATTTCCTGATTTACGATCTAAATGGATGATCAGATTAAACGAAAGATCCAGGTGATGGAAATCGACAGCAACTTGACAAAAGTCTTGTTATCCTCAATATCCAGACTTATACAACCCGAAGTGCATCCTAGATTATTATTCACCTTACAAGTATAAATCTTGCGGAATCAACAAAGTATGAGACGAAAAGACTTTGTTAATTACTATCTATCTTTATCGTTGGAGAAAGGCTCTACAAACAATCAAGATCAGGATACTCGAGTTATCAAGATAAAAGATAACTGGACCTGGCTTCATGAATCCCAGTGAAGTCTTTGTAGTCGCTAAACCCTAAAAGGGTTTCTGGAGAGGACGAATCTGGATACAACTAGGACACACCAAAAACTGGTGTTAGGATTCAAAGATCCCAGTTGCCAAGAGTTCCCATTATATAGACTTCAAAGCCTAGGTTGCTTTAGGTTTAAGCTAAGATAGTTTTGGAACCAAGTAAACAATATTCACCGTTAGATGAAAGCTTTGAATTGTAATCACATATACAAGAGATACACTCTGGTTAGGTAAACCACAACCGAACCATGTATAAAGACTATGTACAACATGGTTAGTCGAAACTAGCCGATTTGATTAAAAGCTTAACACTCATTTTCATGTTCACTAAGACATTAATATTGAGTCGCAATTATGTGATCAAATGAGTCTAGTGTTAAATAGAGAATTGATCAAATGCAAATCACTTCATAGAAATAATTTAATTACACTTGAATCATAATAGACATAGTTTGCAAATGTACAAAGTACAATTACTTGAATTGTTCGTGAATCGGCTGAGTCACAGTACGTGAACTAGTTTGCAAACTTATATGCAATAACCGAGTTCCAGAGTTGACAGAACTTTTGCAGCTCATGTACCGGTTTGCAAACTTGGGTGCAACTCAAAGTTCCGGAGATGACAGAACTTTTTCAGTTCACGTACCGGTTTGCAAACTTAAGACTTTTAGGTTACGAAGTTCACAAAACTTTTTCAGTTCACGTACCGGTTTGGGTACTAAACTGGTTCTAGAACATAGAACTGTTTTGGCTGGCATACTGGTTTGATTATTTTAACCCGGTTCCCTCACCACAGTTCCAAACTAGTTAACATACGAATATGAATACCTATTCGGATCACGAAACAAACAGATTTTCCCATGATGTACATACGAATATGCATATCACACAAATATGAAAGTCGACAATATAGCTACTCTGCTATGTGTACGAATACATGTAATACGGTTTCAGACATATAACATTTTTCTCAGTTTGTAAGACTGATAACACTGTCTTGTATTCCGAATATAGTAGTTCTATATTTCTCTAAATCAATTTGAAACATTCCTGAATAACATCAATGACACATATCACTGTTCCAGGCTATTTTCAAATGATAAACTTGAATCATGATTTGGTTCCGAACAATAAATTGTTCTCCACCGAAATTTGATCAATTATGAACAAATGTTCATTAAGCTTAGTCATTATATTTCGAGAAATTCGTAAACTGAATAATTAGTTCCCGACTCGAAATTCTTGTCTATGCAAGCTAGTCTAATTAGTTATGCGATAATCGTCTCAATGATAGAAAAGTGAATATAACTTGAGAAATAGGTGGTTCAGCCTTCACTTACCTTTTGTTGATGAATTTCTCCAAAAGCTTCGGCTGATCTTCACCTTCAAACGGTAGAACGCAAATGATGACTGGCTCGCTTCTCAACTACCTCTATACTAGACCGAGACTTAACTAATTATAGACTAGAAATCAAGATATAGCTTTGACAACTAAATTTGACAACAAGCTTGATATAGATACACTTGTGAGTTCGACCGATCAATGCTCCAACACTAATACTTAGTCGGCATGGTACTGTTCAAATAACATACCGGCTAATAATAAAATGGACTCAAGAAACAAAAATTTTTTCACAGCATTAGTCGGCATTTTAGGATTTTTAAACCCGGCGACTAATAATGCAACATCACTAGTCGGCAAGGTATTAGGTTGAATAGAGTGACGACCCTGTAAATTTCACCTCCATGGAATGAAAAGTTGTCAAGATCTTCAATCTAGGAATAAAACGACTATTACTAACCATGAAAAGTCTTCAGGATAGACGAACATAAAACCTGACGACTACATAACTGCAGTTTCAGAATTTTGAATTTTTTGACCTAATTTGACATGCAAATGACAAAATGAAGTACTAGAGTGAGTTTATGTAATAACTTAGTTTCTCAATCTCGCCACTTTTTCGGTTTCAGAAGTCTCAGAGATTTCTTCTTCGTCAACTGTTTTTTTCTTCCGTTTGTATTAAATAAATTATCCAATGCCAGGGTCATCAATACTAGGTCTTCTATAGGTTTGTTTCACACGCGCCTTCATATTTGAAGATAAATCGACGATAAAATTTTTGAATCGATGATTACGATGAGTTTTCAAAGATTATAGTGAAGGTGGGGGACCTTGGTCGGTATGGTAGAGGAGAAGAGGAAAGAGGAGAAGATGGGATGAAAACGAAATGAGAAGACGAATTAGTTTAAGTTTTAATTATAATGGATAAGGGTAGTTTTGTAATTTCGCCCATTTTAACAACCCTTAACCCTTAATTTGAGTCCACATAAAATTTGTATATCCCAATTATTATTTTTTCATAGAAGGTATATCCCAATTATATTTGGATATACCCAATTCGTCCGGTATTTTTAACATCTTCTTTTCTTATTCCACCTATATTCTTTTTTTAGTCCACCTACATATACTATATTGTTTTATTTTTGTTTTTCGATGAATTAAAGTTGCGGGCTAATGTATGTTTGTCTTTTTATTTTTACCTAGATTTTAAGTGGAAAGTTGTTTGCATTATTATTATTATTATTTATTTATTTTGGGTCTTTTGGGCATATCTTTATTTGTTATTTGTGGACCATTAACCTTTTAAGAATTGCTTAACAATGTAATTCTGTCTTTATTGCTTCTCAAACATTTGCAGCATATTCGGTCATGCCATGGAACCACTGTGGAATATACCTTAAATTAATTTCAAATTTCGAGTAACACCGTAATAGTAAAAGTCACCGATTTTAGTTTGGAAACTATCATCCATTATTTTCGATTTGTCATGTGTTTGACAAATTTATATTTATGTAAATCAAGAATTAATATTGATATATTAATATACGGTAATTAGGAAACATGATTTTACTTTGCAGGATTAGAGTGGTACAGTATTCGTTACTCTTTTGAAAAGTAGCCTTAAGCATTTTTTTAGTCTTGTAAAGCAGACTGGCAAAGATCAATTTTTGACAAAACATATGTTTATGATTTTGGGTAAGTTGTAGTGGTTAAAATAATATTAGTTGTTCACAACCATCTTGAGGAACAAAGTGACAGTTTCATCATCAATTTGTCAATATCTGATGAAAAAATAATTTGTAGGACCAATTAATTAAACAATAAAAACTGATCCTATTTCGTTCATAGATCCAGATAGAAAGAAAACAATATCTCAAAGTCTGATGATTCAGATCAAATGTTTTACCTAATAGCAAACTTTAAAAAAAAAATTAACTATTTATTCGGTTTATTCTTCTGAATTAAGGCTTGGTTTAGTATTATAATCAGACACACATTTTTATTAAAATAAAATAAATCAAATTATAACTCAGAAGGAGTATCATCCGGTAAGAAATTGGTCGGAAGCCTAGCAACAAGCTAACCAATTTCTAAAAGTGGTATTGTTGTGAGTTTTATAAAAGTTGATTTTTTTTTTTTTGTGCGTGTTGTTGTGTTGTGTAAAAAAACAGTTGTACGTTTGGTGAAATATAAACTAACATTAAAGCTGATTAAATAAGCAATCAAATTGTGTTTGGTAATATATCACTATTCAACTATTGTTGCTGCAGCAAATGACAAAAACATACATTTATGGGATTAGTTATCATTAATTTTTTACTATTAAATATATATTGGATAGTGTTTTTCGTTCTCAAACTTGCACCATCAGACACATCCCTGCCAAACGTAGACTCAATTTTTCTAGGGTTTTCAAACTGACGTTGGATGGTGTTATCCTTCATCCCGCGGATATGACAGCATGAATCAAGCTGCTTCTTTTTTCTGTTTGTATTATTCGAAACTACGTCCCCAAGAATAGTGCAGAAGAAAAATCTGGGATGGTGTTATCCTTCATCCCGCGGATATGACAGCATGAATCAAGCTGCTTCTTTTTTCTGTTTGTATTCTTCGAAACTACGTCCCCAAGAATAGTGCAGAAGAAAAATCTGGGATGCGTAAGTGTCTACAGGTTACGGCAGTTAACCAAGCTTTATCTTAGTGGCAGGAAGTTGATGGATGTTTTAAGCTGGTACAAGAATTATAACAGGATGTTGTTTCCTCTCCACCTAATAAGCAACGGAAGAAGAAAAGCCAAGACGAAATTAATCGTCGTCTTTGTAGGAGGAAGGTGACTCAAGGCTCCTATACAACAACCATTCGTATTCTTACTTCGAATGGTGTCGCTCCGAATACGGCTGCAACCCTGGCAGACTTACAGCTTAAACATCCTTATGCGCCACTTCCTGTCATCCCATCCCCTCTACACCCATTGCCGCGGAATCTTTCTCAAACAGTAAGGACTTAGTTCTTGGTAGAATCAAGAGCTTTCCGAGAGGTACTTCTTGTGGTAGAAATGGTTAATTGCTCAACACTTGCTGGATGCTATGAGTGGTTCGGATGCTGCTGTCGCAGATGATTTGCTTTCCTCCATTACTATAGTTGTTAATGTATTTCTTGTTGGTAGATGCCCTCCTCAGTTAGGTGAGTTTTTTTTCCAATGCTCCCCACCCCCCACCACACACACACACCTTTACTTAAGCCTGGGGGTGGGATACGCCCTATTGTTGTAGGTACTATTTGGAGGAGGTTAGTGTCTAAGGTGGCTACCATTAGCGTCAGCAAAGACATGAACAAATACCTTAGTGATTTTTAGTTTGGGTTTGGGGTTCCTTGTGGGGGTGAATCCATCTTCCACTCATTCAAACGTATTTTGAATGAGAAAAGTAATCTTACTTCTATGTCTATGCTTTTGGTGGATTTTCGGAATGCTTTCAGTATTGTTGATAGAACTGCCATGATAATGGAGGTAAGGCGCAAATGCCCCACTATTGCTAGGTGGGTTGAATTTTGTTACTCGAATCCGTCTAGGTTGTACTATGGTGATGCCACTCTCTCTTCAGCGCAAGGCGTACAATAAGGAGATCCTTTGGGTCCCCTTTTATTTACTTTAACATTATATCCTATTATGTTAAAGATAGCCCAGTCTTGTAGTTTAGATTTACAGGCTTGGTATTTGGATGATGGAACCATTATTGGTGATATTCTAATGGTTTCCAAAGCACTTCAGGTTATTCGTACCAAAGGAAGAGCAGTTGGGCTTGACATTAACATCCTAAAAACTGAGCTTTTGTGGCCTACTACTGATTTGAGGAGTGCAACTGATTCTGTTTTTCCATTATACATCTACAGACCCGCTGTAGGGGTTAAGCTTCTTGGTCTCCCGGTTAGTATGGATCCCAATCTTTGAAGTCAAATGGTCCTTGCCCGTGTCAACAAAACTGTTTAGCTGATGGAGGCTATACGTAGGTTAAAGGATCCACAATGTGAGTTGCAGCTGTTACGTAATTGCGCTGGTGTCTCCAAGCTTTATTTCACCTTACGTACAACAACACCAGCTTATGTGAAAGATGCCCAAGTTATTTTTGATAACCATCTTTTCAATTTTGTGCGACAGTTGGTCACTTGGGACGGACCAGGTTTTGGCTGCTTGCAGATGCATATTGCTTCCTCGCCCTATCAAGAAAGGTGGTCTCGGGTTGTACACCATGGAAGATACTATGCGGTATTGTTTCTTAGCTTCCTGTCTACAGACACAACAGCTACATGGTAAAATGTTACGCAACTCTGGAATTTCTGGCATGAGCTCTACATATATGCTTATGTTGGATGCTTTTTCTAATACTTGTGGTCTCGATTCTTCTTCCTTTTGTGTTGATGATACTGCCCCCCATCCCATTAGAAAACTGGCAGTGACATACTTCGACATTGTGATGAAGGAGATGCACATCAAGTAGAATATGACTAAGCATGATCTGGCTTTGTGGCAGAATAACAAGACAAAGCATACACAAGATTATCTGTTTGCCATCCGATAACTTAGGCCAGAAGATTGGGCCTAGGAAATTTAGTATTTTTATTGGATATAGGCTTGGAGTTCTATCGTTTGTTAAGGATAGTCCTTTCCCTAGCTGTGGTAAAGATATGGATGTTTTTAGGGATCATGTTTTACATTGTACCCATGAAGTTGGTCTCAAATTTCGCCACGACCTTGTTCGTGATACCTTGGCTGATATCTGGTTTAGAGTCGGTGTACAATCTAGGACTGAGGCTTCCTTGGGTTTCCTTTCTCGTGATGGAGGTGAGGCTAGACCTGCTGATATCTTAGTCTATAACTGGGAAAATGGTCGTGATACCTTCTTTGATGTGACTGGTGTTTCACCTTTTACTGGCAATGATCTGTAGCATTTTGCACTAAGGCTGGATGTGAGTCATGTTGTAGAATGTAAGTGAAACAAATATCTTTATATTTGTTCTGCTCATGGTTATGGTTTTGGTACCTTGGCTTTTACGACCTTAGGAGAACTTGGTGAGGAAACTATGGTTTTCTTTTTCACAGATTAGGTGTAGCTATTCAAAAGGAGGTTGGGGCACAGCTTGTTGCTAGGCTCCCAATGTTACATGTGTATATTCCTATAGAAGGAAAATGGATTCCTAAGAGGTTTGAGAAACCAAACCAAAGTAAGGATAAGGAAATACTTCCTAGACAAGGTAATATACCTAGATAAGGAATAATTCCTAGATAAGGAAATTGATTCTTAGAAGGTTTGGGAAACCGTTAAAGCTATAAATAGAGATGTTTAGCTCATAACTAAGACATCTAGATAGTGTGGTTTGACACCTAGAAAATGAGGTTTAACGCACAGACCTAGAGATAAGTTTGTGAGACAATTGATTATTGTAAAAGCAAGCTTAGCAAATAGTTTAAGGTTATTTACCTAGAGAGATTTTGAGCGTAACAAAGAGAGAATTGTAATAATTTTCTTGTTCATAATCTAGAGAAGATAATTTCTTCGAATATGGTTTCTAGTGTGTTCTGTTTTCTAGTTTTCGTCTATTATTATTCTGAATTCCGCCTCTATAATAATAGTCACCAAGGTACAAAGATCAATACATACCAAGTTGGCATCACGAGCAATGTTATTTTCTAGGGTAAGTCCCAGTGGTTTATGGTTTTCACTATATCTCTCTACATAAATTTTGGTGAGGTACTCGAGAAGATAGAAGACGTTAAAAGAACAAGGGGATCAAGGATGACGAAGTCAGATGATGATGATCCTAAGCAAAGCAAACCGAAAACTATGGAAGAAAAGGTGGATACGCTACAAACAGACATGAAGTCGAGTCAAACCACCCTTGAAGAATTGACTGAATGTATTCGTTCTCATACACCCAAGACGAAGACGAAGAAAAAGATTACACCTTCACCTGAAGTTTCGGAAAAAGAGGACGAGGAAGAAGAAGAAGAAGAAGAACATGAAGATGAGGATGGAGAAAAGAAGAAAAACGAGTTTCTTAAAAGTCCTACATCAACTAAACTTCATGGTAAGAATCTTAAAATTGATTTTCGTGTTGATATTCCACTTTACGATAGGAGTGTCGATGTAGAAAATTTGGATGATTGGATTGAACCTCTAGAGACGTATTTTTATTTCTTTGAATATGGTTCAAAGGAAAAGATTGTTTTCGCGGCATTGAAGCTACAAAAGCATGCTCTAACCTGGTGGAAGGCTTATATAATACATAACCTAGGTAAGGGAGTATTGTCGTGGAAAAGATTCAAGGCAGTTGTAAGGAAACAGTTTTATCCGGTTGGCTACCTTGAGGAGAGATGGTTCAAGTGGTACGACTTGAAGCAATCCTACAACCAAACCGTGCAAGAATATACTTCGGAATTTCATAATCAAGCTATGGTTTTGGATACTTGGAAGATTATTCTATCTATATGAAGTATATTTCCGGGCTTCATGAGTATATACGGAAGGAGTTGGAGCTTTTCTGGTGGATACTATCTCTGAAGCAAGCATAAAAGCTAATGTCATCAAAGGTAGGCTTAAGAAATTTGATGTTGAGGGAAACACGAAGGGGAAGTCTGGAGGATTCCTCGCTAATGGAGATAAAAGGAGCAAAGGGGATAGGAAATCTAAAGACAAAGAAGGTTTGATTTGCACTCATTGCAAACAAACATGACATGTTGTCGACAAGTGTTAGATGAAGTATCCTATTATAAAACAAAAAGGGTTACAAAAAAGAGAAGCCATGATGGCAACCCTAGTCGCACAAGCTCCAATAGAAGTCCAAGGACTAATGGAACCCAACTCAAAGCTCTTTCTTATGGCAGTGGCAAAAGAAGAACCTTTAAGAGATGATTTTAGGGAACAACTCTTCACAGTTAAGATGCAAGTTAAGACAACACTTATAGATGATGTTGTTGACTCGGGAAGTCAGAAGAATTTACTTTCACATTCTTTGGTACAGAAGTTGGGTTTGAAGACTTTCAAACATTCGAAACCCTATCCTTTAGGGTGGCTTCAAAAGGAAGGTGTGCTACAGGTTACAGAGCAGTGTACGTTCAAGTTTGCTTTTGATGAGTCATACATTGATGAGGTTACATGCGATGTGGTTCCATTAGATGTTTGTCAGGTTGTACTTGGTAGTCCTTACTTGTGGGATCGAGATGCGGTTTTATATGAAAGAGACCAGAAGTATACCTTTACCAAAGATGGGAAAGCTTTTGTAATACGAGCTATAGACTCTTCTCTTGAGGGAGTGAGCTTGATTACATCCACTCAGGAAAAATGGTTAGTGAATGCTAGTACAAAGTTTATTCTCCTTATCCGTTCTCTTGACGAGAAGCCGAGTAGAGTTTGTTTAGAAACCCTAACCAAACAACAAGAAGACGACCTAGGAAGGTTGAAGATGTTTGAACCACCATTACTAAATAATGACGGAGATGACAAGATAATCTTGCCACATATGGAAGACTTGTGGTTTGATAGAAAAGAACCACTTGAATAGGATTGCATTACGGAGCGAAGAGAGACTAGGACAAGACAAGAAGATAAGGACGCTTTTCTAATTGAAAGTCAAATTCAAGTTCCCAGGAAGGAGAGATGGTTCAGCAAGGAGAAAGGAACTCTCGGGTTCCCTAACCTCCAAATATAACTTTCACATGAGTTCAAGTTCTTTGGGGGGGGGG